>CATIWQ010142612.1:0-10728 GCA_949673415.1 Euphorbia schlechtendalii | reverse complement strand
GTGTGTGTATGTATGTATATATGTATGTGTGTGTGTATATATATATATATATATATATATATATATATATATATATATATATATATATATATATATATATATATATATATATGCGTGCGTGTGTCCAATTTGAGTATTTATAAATAAACTAAGTCTGACCTACAAAATATTGGACTTCAACGAGTACGGGCTCAGATCGAGCCTTTTTAAAAATGCGTGTCCGAATCCGGTTCATAAAAAGGGGCTCTGACCGGGCTGAGCAGGTAATTTGGCCCATAATCGATCTATACTCAAGTAATGCAAGAAATCTTAAATGATCCTATTTATGAATTTTCCAATGTAGAAAAAATAAATCATTTAGTGATTATACTTATGCCATATTTAAATCAATGTAGACCATTCAATTCAATCAAATTTAGCACCGTAGTTATAATTGAAGGAAAAAATTGCATTGTGAAATGTTAAGTTGAAAAGAGTACGTCCTTAAAATTTTAAAAGTTTAATGCATAAGTTTTTTAATCAATTACTTTATCTCATTCAACTATAGTACACTTTTAGTACAAGTCCAATCATTTTCCCCATTTTCCATTCCTCAAATCCCATTTTGTAGGATTTACAGTGGTTTTGCTTCAACTATGGATGGCAATGGGCCGGATCTGGATCTGATCTGGACCCATATTTCCATCATTTTAAAGCTGACACAAGTACCATCTACCTTGAGCCAACCTTGAAATGATGGAAATATGGGTCCAAATCAGATCCAGATCTGGCCCATTGCCATACCTAGCTCCAACCATCTTCCTTATTTTTCATTCCTCATTTCAGATTCCAATAAAGTAATAATATTTTATTATTATTATATTAATTTCTTTACATAAAATCTATTCCCAATAACCAAAAAAAATATTAAACACATTAAATTAAATCAAAACTAAATAGAATATTAATATAATAATCATTCCCCAAAATGAGGTTCCCCATATATAGGGAACCGGGATATATTATATGAGGAATGGTTGGACTTGACCATTCTCCATTCTGGGGTTTGGGGATTTCCCCAAAATGAAAAACCATTGGAGTTGGCCATTCACAAAATGCAAATAATAATGATATAATATATATGTTAAATATGGTAGAGCATTTGTCCCGTTATCGGATCGGATGAAATATTTATTTGATAACATATATAATAACTAGAAATGATTATTTCATTGAATGTAGATTCTAAACAATTACTCTATCATATTTAACTTTTTCTCATTCGTTTTTCTTCTATATCATTTCACTAACTAAAAGAGTCTTTGTGTACATATGAAACCCATTTTTAATGAGTTCATTTGATTGAATAGATTTTACATGTAACATTATATAAATTAAATTAGTTGAATTCCACTGAAAAGTAAGTTTCAACATGAGTAATGAATGCTTATATGTATATAAAAGGTCTCTAATTATACTTTTTTTTCAAGACTTAATGCATCATTAAGAACCTGAATTTGTTTCAAAAAATTTATTATTTCCCTAAACTTTCAAAGTGACATTGTAGCTCCCTCAACTTTTAAAAAGTACACAAATTTGCTCCCTCAATGCCATATGTCAGCTTCTGGTTAGTTTGACTTTTCAAAGATGTAAATTATCTGATTTTCTTTCTTCAATCAGAAGTTGCCATGTGGCATTGAGTGATCAAAGTGATACATTTTTTTAAAGTTGAGGTAGTTACGAGATCACTTTGAAAATTCATGGAAGCAATAAGTTTTATGAGACAATTTTAAGCATCTATCGATGCATTAAACCTTTTTTAGTTAACATATTTACTTGTTGTTGTTGAAAACCCTTGAATAAAAGGAGGGACCAAATGATGTTTCTGTCATTAGAAATTAATATTTTGTGGTGCTCGTTTAAAAGGGTAAATGCAACGAGGATCAGCCGAAGTTGGTCCTAAATGTCTGATACTACCCTAAATTTTTTTAGATTTTAAATAATTTCATGAATTTGTAAAATATATCATTCAATGTCACAAATTTAGAAGGAAAAAAATCGAGAAAATGAAATATTTAAACAGTTAAACCAACCAAAACTTATATACGGTATGAAATATATCATTTTTTGTGTAATTGGAATTTAAAAAATTTGGAGTGAGATCACACTTAGAGCCATTTGTTGAATATTGTGAATTTGAAACCGATTAAGATATTGAATTTTGAAAAAGGTAATACTAAAAATGTTATGTAGTAAAAAACATAAAATAGTACAAATAATAACAAAAAGACCCCATCCATCTTGAAATCACATCTCATTTTCATTTTTCCTCTCTTACTCTATCAGTATTGTCTGCAAGAAAATTTGAAAACATATACAGATGGATGACAAGTACTGGAAGCCATTAAAGATGAAAGAAGCTTCACCTTCATCTTTTGTAAGAAGCTTTTCAACAAAGAGTTCATCATCAAAGTCTCCTCTTTTAATTAGAAGCTCTTCAGTGAAAGTTTCATCAAAATCATCATCATCCTCATCATCAAGTCGTTCTCTTCCAAGAAGTTATTCTCAAAAAGAACCCACTTCCATTTCAAGAAAGTGTAGCAGCTTAGCTAAAGAACACAAGGCCAGGTTTTACATTATGAGGCGCTGTGTTGCTATGCTTGTTTGTTGGCATAAACATGGGGATCATTCTTGATTTCTTTTTCTTCTTTATTTTTTCTTTCATTATATACATGAACAGATATTAATAACTTCAACAATGTGCTTTTGTTCCTTCTTTTAAGTGCTCTAAATGTGTAATGAACTCCAGATCTTTGATGCTGTTCTCTTTGCTGAACGGGTTGTGTTTGTGTTGTAAACGCTTCAATTTCATAGGTTTTATAGCATGTGAAACAATCCTGTTGAAAATAGTACTACATAACAAGCTTTTAGATCAATCTTTTTTCAAATAACTGATCTTGATAAATTGGTACTTATTTTCTTTTCTTTCTTTTTTCTTTGCTTTCACTTCATTTCTGGAAAAAGGGCTTAATATGAACACAAAAAATTTGTTACGTCCAGAGTTGGGGGAATAAATTTGTCATCGTTCTTCTTCTTCTTAATACTTGATCAAGAAAAGCTAGCAAAGCAAATGTTAAATCTCAATGAAAACTAGTTTTATCTTGGAACATTATGTTGGCAATTGGGGATCACTCGGATGAATCTGAAGTCGTGATAACACTATCAGATTGAAAATGTTTTGGTGGTTCTACCAAATTTTCAATCGGATAAATCAGAATTTTAAACAAGAATTTGGAAGGCGAAAATAATGTGATTTTTTGAACTAACATGATGTATAACTAATTTTAGCTGTTTATTTTTTTGTCCAAGGGACATGTCCAAATTACATGAATTTTCGGACAAGCTACATGTCCAAAAGACATGAATTTTCAGGATTTTTACATAGAATTTGAACTGGGACCCCGCTACCGAAGACATTGTCCCCAGACCCCGAATCGTGATAAAACTAGAACAAGCATACACTCCGCACTTTCCCAACTTGTTCACTGATATGTCACAATCGCATTGGTCAAATTAGTCAAATTCATTTACACTAAAATACTAACACATTTTTCCATTTTTATAATTTATGATAAAATTATGTATACAAAGTTAGACTTCTTTGTAGTTATCGTATTGAGCTGAATAACAAGTAAAATTAGAAAATTTTGGTTGAGCATTTATAGTTGGCTGTTGTGTTGTCACTAGCGGTTGCTAATAAAAAAAGATTTCGAAATAGTTACAATCAGTAGTGATTAAAAATTAGAAAGCTGCATTTCATCATCGAAAATGCAAAAAACAATTTCCGAATACACACTGAATGTGTTATGGGTTCAATGGAAGAGATTCCTTAGAAGCTATATGGTAAAGTGAATGTTAGAAATAGACATTATTGGCAGTTGCTGACTCTTTTCTCCACTTTTATGTTAATTTACGTTGATATGAATATTCTGAACTTTCTATAGCGCAATTCTCTGGTGCTTTTCATAGATTTGAGGTTTAAACTAAACAAACTTTGAAAGGAACACTTTGATAAAGAAAATTTTTACCGTGTTAACTTTTACATGACTTGTTACAATTTGGATGATAGGGAGATATAGGATAAATAAGATTAATTTTACAATTTTTTTTAGGCTTAATGAATCAGTATGTACCTGAACTTGTTTATAAAACCTATTGCTTCTCTGGATTTTAAATGACTCCTAAGCTATATGAATTTTAAAAAAGTATATCACTTTGTTCTTTTGATGTCACGTGTCAGTTTCTGATTGGAAAGAGAATTAGAAAAATTACATCTTTATAAAGTCAAACCAACCAAAAACTGACACATAACATGAGGGAGCAAAGTGATGCATTTTTAATATTTTTCAGCAAAACAGTATATTTTTTAAACATGTTCAAGTTTTTAAATGATGCATTAAATTTTTTTAATAATAAATGTACCCATCTTGTACATGTCCCCGTATCAAAATGCATCATATCTCCGATCCATACCTCATTTATTTATTAATTTCGGCTAAGTTTCCAAGAGAATACTCCATCACTAAAAATTCAAAATTTGACTCCAGTTTTTTTCAATATGTTTTAGCATGCTTTTACACTTAAATCATTTTATCCAAAAGTATAATATGAAAGCTAAGACTCTGTCAAAAGTATACATGTGAACGATTCTAGAATTTAAAGTGTGTAATACACATGCCTAAATTTAATTTTCCTCCAGAGATATGAACCTGATTTGAAAATCAATCATAGTCTAATGTTTCTTAAATCATTGACCACTTAAACCTATTTAATAGGTGTTCTATATTTTTTTGATAAATAGGATTTGTTGATAGCATTTATTTATATCTATATCCAAGTTCAAATTATTATATTTATGTAACTTAAAAAGTAATAATGGAAGAATAGGGTAGAAGAATAACAACAATAGATTCTATCAAATTTTCCAATTAGGTATTTAAAATGGGAATGAAGAAGAAAAAAAACTGACAAAATGCACACGTAGTGACTCTGAACCACCTGTTGCTGATAAAATTCACATCAGAACAAAGAAAAAGTTGGTACATAATTCGCTTTCAAATTTCTCTCAAAATATATATGTAAATTTTACTTTTACTTAATAATTTAATTTAGGGAGCGTTTATTTCCAAGAAAATTTTATGGAGGAAAATATTTTTCGAATTTTCCTGCATTTGTTTGATTTGGAAAATAAGTCAAAGGAAAATATTGTGCAAGTTAACATGAAAATGTAGTGTAAATAATAGAAAATGTTTTTAAAAAAAAAAGATAGGAAAACATTTTCCTTTATTTTTGTACTTCACCTCCTCCGTTATTACCACATTCACTTCTTCCACCAACATCAACATATCCATCACTATTTCCATCCCGCTACCTTCACCATCACCACCACCTTCTCCATCCACCGCCGTCACCACCACCACCACCTCCACCTGAACAACATCACTTCCTTCACTATCAGCACCACCATTTCTTCCACCCACGTCAACACATCCATCACTTCCTCCACCCTATTATCTCCACCACCACCACCACTACTCCCTCCACCATCACCACATTTGCACATCCACTTCTTCCTCAAACGCCACTACCTTCATTACCATCACCTCATCCACCCCGCCACCACCACTTCCTCTACCTTTATTACCACCACTTCCTCCACCCTCCATCACCACTATCTGCACCGTCAACACCAAATTCTTCTTCTCCATCTACATTTATTTTATATAAAAATATAACTCATACTTAATATAATTTAATTTTTATATTATAATTATTATGCTATATTTCACATATTTTACAATATATATATATATATATATATATATATATATATATATATATATATATATATATATATATATATATAAGTTAAACTAGGATTTTGTATAGTTATATTTGTCATTGGAAAATATTTTTCAGAATTGTAAATAAACATCAGAAAATATTTTACAATGGTGCAACCAAACATAGAAAAATATTTTATTTTCCTGAATAACATTATTCCTTACCTAACATTTTCCATGCACAATAATTTCTTAGCAGTGAAACAAAAATACAGACTAGCTAGGGTCGGTTTATATATTTGACTATATAAGATGTTAATATTAGTGTACATTCCTATTTTTGTTTTGCTAAAAGTGTCAGAAAAGGCATGTGAAATCTGCAAGTAAGAACTATATATAAGGGAATTGATTTGCCCCTTCGTGGGGCATCTCCTTGAAATAATACAATTCACCCTAAAGTTTTCATTTTGCAGCCACGCATATTTTTAAGTAATTGAATTTTGAACCCAAAACTAATTGAATTTTGAACCCAAAAGTTTTATTATTATTATTATTATTATTATTATTATTATCATCACTTTTTTCTCATATAAAAAATTGAATTTTGAACCCAAATAATAATAATAATAATAAAAAGCTATTGATAAGTTATATCTTAGTAAATGAAACCTATCTAACTTAGAATATCAAAATATCTCTTTTAGATAGAGGTTCAATTCTGTTTGGAATGAGATATAGCTCTATTAATACCAAATGGAAATAGGAATAACTTGAGAAATATTGGTAATTGCTAATCAAAATATTGAAATGTTATAAAAATTTAATTATCTCATCGGTATCACATTAATTGTTGTGATGAGAGCTTTTTATTGCAAAAACAATTTGTACTCCATCAGTAATAAAAATTATAATAGTTTAAAGTAATATATTTTTATTTATTATACTATTTTTAATTTTCGATTCAAGCTCCGTAACACAGCCATAATTCTTACATATCATGGTAGAATGTAGTATATACATAGTACTAGTGAGGAATTCAAACGGAATTAAGAAGAAAATACTATTAAGATGTTTGATTTAGCTACTTCTTATCCCTCCCTCTTTTTTAAATCTGTTTATCCAAAATACGAAAATCAAAAGTTGTAGTGCGTTTCAAAATTTGATGATTCATTTTTATCTTTTTTCCATGTATACTCTTATTTACTTTTATGTTATTTCTATATTATTAAATGCATAGTTTGAGTAGGAAAATTAAAACATTAAGGGTATATTAATACTTGCATATCCTTAATTGTTTTATTAAAAAATGTGAATGTGCAAGAGAACTACTAAACTATGAAATGAGTATTATATATTGTTATGATTTTGGCTGTTGTTGCTAGTTTTTTTATTATTGGTAATGTATTTCTCTAAAACGGCTAAAAATAATGGATTAACAATTGTTATTAAACACTATTTTTGCTTATATATTTTTTTGTTGTCAATAATTACTTTTTTTGGCATCTAAAACAATTTGTTACTAGTTTGAATTGATGGAAAACGTAAATAAGAAAACGAATTCGGTACTAACCTTTTCCGTTTGCCCAAGATCGAAGAACGCCGTTTAAATGCCACATCGGATCCATCTCACTATTTGTCGGAGTACGGATATATAATCACAACTTCTGTAGCGATGAAGATCGATAACGATCGATTTACGAGATTTCGTCGTAAGATGAAAAACTTGGAAGAGAGAATTGGTTGGAAATGAAAATGATAATGAATAGGAAAATGAATTAATGCAATTAAGCCCTTAAACTCTTAATTATTTGCAATTAATTTCTTAAGTTCTATATTTTTTCAATTTAGTCCAAATAACTAAATTAGATCGGATCCTTTGACCCGATTGACCCGCTCACAGGCGGACCGGGTATTTCCAACATCTCCCACTCGCACTTGACGAGTCATATTCCGTACAAGGTTATCAAATTTTCCGTATTCTGTGAAGTCGTGCGACCGGCATACTATTAGGACGCTTTATCTTACACCTGTTAGGGTCTGCCAAGACTATCCTGAGTGCTACTTAACCAAATAGATTAACATCTAGAATTCATAAAACATCTTGTGATCCGTTAGAGTCTGTCAAGACTATTCTGAATGGTACTCAACTATATAAGTTAATATATAGCATATAATATAATATTACATTGATATATAGCGCGTATACTTTACCCTAGATTGGTTGACAATCACCCACTTCCACATTATTTGGATCTTAGAAGTCTTAATCTGTCGTTCACTATCTTACAACAAATGTAACGATAGGCTAGCAGGTGAACTGACAGAACTATGGTGAATATTCATTTGACCAATTCTTCCTTTCGAGCTATCAATTCTATACAAAACTAGTTCGATCCACCATCCAATCTCTTCCAGATCGAATCTTATCATAATCTCTTGGTGATTGATCAAATCTCCCTTACTAGTTCTTATTTCTCAAGATGACTCAATAGTATTGAGGGTAAGGTCCAACGACTCTTTAATTTTATGGACTGAGTCTCACATTAGAGAAGTTAAGATCCTTGTACATTGTACAAACTTCTCATCTCATGGTCGCTAAGCACACATTATCTCAAGGACTTGTTCATCTTCTAATTTGATTATGTGCCATGGTGTTCTTTCCTTTCTACCCTTATAAAGGAGTGCATGCCTTATCACATTAACTAACACCATATAAAGGTTTCAATTACAATGCACCCTAGCATTTAATCTTGTTCGACAATATGAACTACCTTTAGATATTCAGACAGAACATGACTAACTGTCATGTAAACTACACAATCCTTACCTGATTCCTTTTTGTATTCGGCATGCAATGTTCTAAACTAGCGATTTTCTTGTCACTCAACAAGTCGATATATGATTTTGAATAGGTTCCCGAACTACACATAGTTGTTCAAAATCAATCTCATCCTAGTCTGTATCCTCGTGATAACATTAGGGTAGACACCCATGTGAGTGGGCTACTTCTCTGTCCGACATGTTATGAACGAAAAGTAATATATGTACATAACATAAACACACACATACATTGCTAATAGAATAAAACACATTAATATTAACACAACATCGTTCACAATTTGAAGGGTATAATAAATGAGGTAAAAGAATAAATATGATCTACGCATATTTAACTTTTTGATATATTTCACATATACATCTTTCGGAGACATACTTGGTAAACAAAACTACAAGCATGCAATGAGTAGATAAATACCTCATATTGACCTCTCCTCGTGTTACTTAGTCTACAACTAAATAGATACTTGATATCTATATACTTATTGCTACTATAATATTTCGGGTCTATAGCATAAGATATCGATGTTTGACATCTTTATAATTAGTCAACATTTTGTTTGGAGCATTCAGCATAAGAAGACTCAATAGTCTCTTTTGCCAAACAAAATCTTTTATCATAACTGGAAAAACTCAATTCCGGCCTTAGCGTTAGCTAATATGCGCATATGTATTCTATAAGTTCCATTTCCTTGGTTCAATACATTATAGCATAACCAATAGTCATACACAAGTATCTTATAATTTTCTTAACGGTCTTTCAATGCTTTATTACTGGAATGAACTAATATATTACTTCAATGCACACAACATGAATTATATTAGGTATGGAGTATAATATAGCATATGTAATGCCAATATGTGGAACATTTTCCACATCCTCCCACTTGACAGGAGTTTTAGGACAAATACTTACACTAAGAATCGTATTCTTAGTCATCGAAATACTTATGAGCTCATAATTCTGCATATAGAATCTTTCTCAAACTCCTTTTGTGAAAGATTTCAGAGACAACGATACTAATTATCTTATCCATCTATTTAGATCTCGATCCTAGGACCTATGCAGATTTTCCATGATTTATATCTCAAAGTTACTAGACACCAAATCTTTCACTTATATGGTATATACACAATGGTCCTCATTTATCATTCTAAATACCATAACCTTAAAACCTCTTGAGTTAATAAATTTACTTATCAATTCAAGAAACCTTATGTTTAAATCTTTGGGACAAATCCTTTTGATTTTGCCATATAGATCTCCCTTGAGAATAGAGGTCCATACACCTACTTGATGTAACTTTAAGGAAGATGCAACTACTGGAGTTGAAATAATAATTTATAATGTAATTTTCGCAACTGGAAAGAATATATTTTTTTATAACATATTCTTATCAGTTTTAATATACGTATCCCTTAACTATAAGCCTAATGCTTTTACTTTACATTGGAATCCACTTGTTCTCAATATTTTATATCCTTCAGGCATGTTAATTTAATTCTTCTTCCATCACACACAACTATTCATCTCCCTTAAAAACACTTAATTTTCAGGGTTAGAATAATTTCCCATATTACTTAGGCTCCGAATCTTCATAAATATGTCTCATATATTTATCATACTTCGGAATTCTTCCTTTAAAGCTCATTTCTGTGCTCGCATTTGAGTTAGAAATATTAATGATCTAAGCTCACACTTGAGTTAAAAATATTGACTCCCGCTTGGACCAATAAGATTGGCTCCCACTTGGACCAATAACAGTTTGGGCTCTCGGCTCCCCCATGAAACAAGATCCCTTATTAATGTGATCATTATGAATCAATACATTTGAATTACTCTCACTTGAAGATATATTCAAAATATTAAGTTCAAGAGTCTTAATAAAAAGGACATGCTTTTGCCTAATACACTTAATCTATAGAACTCATTTCTAAGAAATTGATATTCCGCGATTCAAAATTTTACAGATCTATCCACATTCTCCCCCATAAAAACATATCCTTTTAATATGTTTGAGTATCTTAAAAGACACTCCATCTACCTCTTGGACCCAATTTTCCAAAA
>CATIWQ010142500.1:0-52775 GCA_949673415.1 Euphorbia schlechtendalii | reverse complement strand
TAAGCCAAATCTTTAAGTTCCACACATCTTTTTTCACCTTTTTCACTCTTTTTTCATAGAATTCCACTTTAGATCATTTTACTTCCAAGATTTACCTAGTATCTGCATTTGCATAAAAAACAACTACATACCATGTGAAATCTTTTATATGAAGTATAAAAATGACTAAAACTATAGAATTTAATTTATAAAATTAATGTGATAATAAGTGTAATTATACACTTATCAGACGACAGAAACCCCTCGGCCTGGACGATACACATAGATGGAGCCTCGGGCTTAAAAGGCGCTAGGGCGAGAGTTATCATCAGAGGGCCATGGCTCATAATAAAATATGCGCTAAAGTTAGACTTCTAAGAAACCAACAACCAGGCAAATTACGAAGCGCTACTTGCCACATTATGGATAGCCAAAGAGCTCTTGCCCAGAAAACTATAGAAATTTACCGATTCCAGGCTCATCGTCAGTCACATCCAAGGGTCATACCAAGTAAAGAACCCAACAATGTGCCATTACTTGACCACCGCCACTAAACTGAAAAAAGAGCTGGAAAAAACAACATAAGTATTCAAGTTACGCTAATCCTGAGGGAAGAGAACGGAGAAGCGAATGCCATAGCATCGGTAGTAATCATTCAAGACCATTGCACTAACTTATATCTTGAAACAATAAAAGAGATGACATTCCAAAGAGAAAGCTTTGCAAAATAGAAGAAAGCATGGACAAAGATTGGAGGAGCCAATAATCTGGTACCTAGAGCATGACGAGCTACCAACAAACAAGGAAGAGGTGATCAAAGTAGTTTGACGAGTAGGAAGGTATTCAATTATAGGAAAAGCCTTATATTGAAAAAGGGTTCTCACACCCTTGGATGAAATGTGTAATAGCTGAGGATGGCCAGAGCATAATACAAGACATATATGAAGGAATATGTAATTCTCATCAAGAAGCCAAGACTCTAATTAGGAAAGCACGAATATAAGGATTCTTTTGGCCAACAATGGAAGTTGACACGAAGCAGGTGGTCTGAACATGCAATGCATGTCAACAGCATAGCCATTCATTCACACCCCATCAAGCACACTCCACATGAAGACAACCCTATGGGCCTTTCCTAGATGGGGCATAGATATACTAGGGCCCTTTCCACAAGGAAGGGTCAGGTCAAATTTTTAATGCTAACAATCGACCACTTCACAAAGTGGATTGAGGCTGAAGCCCTTGCAACCATCACTTCTAAGAACACCATCAAGTTCGTACACCAAAACATCATTTACCGCTTCAGCATTCCAAGCCAAATCATATCAGACAACTATTCCTAATTCAAAAGCAAGGAATTCGAAGAATTTTGAGATGACTGGCGCATCCAACATATGCATTCCTCCGTAGCACACCCTTAAATGAATGGGGCTGTCAAGAACGCTAACAAAACCATATTAAAAGGGATCAAGAGGAAAGTCCAAGGAAAACATAGCGTGTGGCCTGACACTATAAGTCAAATACTATGGGCATGCCGCACCATGCCTAACGAGGCCACGCACGAGACACCTTTCGCCCTAGCCTACGGATGCGAAGCTGTAGCACCGGTGAAGATAATCATAAGGTCCCTATGAGTATAGGGTCCCGCAATAATAGGATCATTGGAAAATGTGCTGGAAGGTTTGGAGGAACGACACATCAACGCGTAAGTGATGATGGAAAATTACAGGAATCGTGTCACGACATACTTCAACAAGCGCGTGAAGCCTCGATAGTTCAATACGGGAGACCTCGTCCTCTAATGAACGGATGCATCTCAATTAACGTAGGGGAAAGGAAAGCTAAGGAAGAATTAAGAAGGTCCATATCAAGTCATGGAAGCATTGCCAAATAGAGCGTACAGGTTGGCAGATTTCATAGGGAAGTTATGCCCCAACACGTGGAATGTCTGAAACTTAAGAAAATTCTATCAAGGCGAATAGGCGAAGACACGACATCCGTCGCAGCTAACGCACCCACCTCAACCAAAACAAAGGGCACAACACCCGCAAACATTCAAGGGAAAAATAGCCATAAACGCGCAAGGGCACAACACTCGCATACAAGCATAAAGCATGAGGAGTAGCAATTTTTTTATAACTATGTACTTACAAAAAGGGCGAAGCGCCCACAAGCATATCTAAAATATAATAAATAACAATTACTATGTTCTATGCAAACTCACCCACATTTATGGATTTTAGATAAAACATGAAGGTGCACCCTCAAACGTGTGTAGCGACACTCCAAAACGCCATTCACACAGTGCTCGTGATTAAATACTTAACACACCACAACATCTTACATACTCGAACAACCCTAAATGGGCACGTGTATACCCTTAGCCGACATTGACCTCTTGGACATACACGTCCAAGAAGTCGACAACATTAGGCATCTCCAACCCGGGAATCCGGGAGTGCGTCTCAATAAAGTGCCTATCATAAAAAATATAGTCATGCAATATTACAACAAGCTTTATAGTCACAAATAAAAAGGAACGAATAGAGAGGCCATATGCGTTAGAGCTGCCATTAGTTAATGTATATTAATACATATACATAAAGGGCATTACAAAAGGGCATCATAAAAGGTCCCCTCTACGGATAAGTAGATATCAAAAAGGCCCCCACCACTACCTACCAAATCTTACCATTTTATAATTCAAACTACCACCGGCCCAAAAGGAGTAACTACTTCAACTGATGAATTGGATAAGATAAATCCACACATACAAGTATACAAAAAGATCTAAAATCAGTTGATAAACATTACTCATCGCTAACGTGGATACCATAGCACTTAGAAAACCTGCCTAATTCGTGGTCAAGGTCCATGGTAATACCAAAGTCAACCAAGTCTTAATACCTATCACACCAATTGATACATTCATCAGTGTTGTGACCAAGCTGTTGATGGTACAAGTAAGCGGCGCGAGTGTAAGTGAAAGGGTGGCTGAAATTTAGGGTGACAGGTTCCACAAAATGATGAACAAACAAGTGACAGTACTCCACGCTCATAGGATGATTGCAATTTGAGTAACTACGAACGAAGGGATGCAGCACACGATGACCCACGCGTTGAGGAGGATACGCTTCTAAGCCCGGCAAAATTACACGAGCGTACTCTGCATCAAGTCGGTGGCGGAGAAAAGTGAGCTCCTCATGATGACGAAACACGTAGGGAATACACTCAAAATAATTTGGATCCACAAAAAGAGGACTGTTCGGTTAAGGAGGACCATTGGCCATAGGAGTCAAGGATGACACCACATGAGTTGGGAAGGTGTTAGGAAGGGAAGGACCCTAAGACCCGGTAACATGAACTCCATGGAAGACATCTCGCCATTAGAGTAAACCAGTTCCACATTTAGAGGAGCCACCTTAAAATGAGCAACAAATAATAAAAACACCAACATAAAATAATAAAAAAAATTAAAAATAGCATGGAATAATTAAACCAAAATGCATCCAAGACTTCCTCTTGGATGTGTGAGTCCAAGAGGATGAGTGAGGCTTGGGCCCAACCTTGCTTGGGCCCAACCCATCCTCTTGGACTCACACATCCAAGAGGAAGTCTTGGATGCATTTTGGTTTAATTATTCCATGCTATTTTTAATAGTTTTTATTATTTTATGTTGGTGTTATTTTATTATTTTCATTTTTCTATTAAAGGACCCCGAATAGTGACTAGTCTAATTGGAGAGGTGTGTGATTGTCCTTTGGTAGGGCTGTTATGCTGCTTGTGGTTGTTGGATTATTCCATCATAATTTTTGGATAAATAAAGCCTTGCATGATGGGTTGTAGTGTGTAGAACCCAAGTTAATAGTACTTCACAGTACTAAGTTGTTTTGGAAATAACAAACTATCTAGGATAGTGAAATTAATTAAGTACTAAGCAGACTCTTAATTAATAAAGATGACTTGAGTTTATTCAAATGAGAACAACTCAGTTTTGCTGGATAATTAATTAAATTATGACTTAGAGTAGGAAAAGCTGAGTCTGTGCTGAGTACTACATAGTTTAGGATTACTTCACTCAGCTCATGTTGAGTCCTACTTTTATATAATTAAAATCATTTTATTAGACATGTAAAAACTTAATGACACATGTGCTACTAACATCATCTGTGAAGGAACTGAATATTCCTTAATTGCTCTTTCAGGAAAAAAGGCGCTGAAATTAATGAAGATTCCTGTGGTCCTCACAATGCCAAAAAGTATCAGTACGGATGTCAGAGATTCCTCACTACAGTCTAAGTAAAAGGAATTTTTTATTATACACCATGTCTCAAGTGTCTCCACACGTTTCTTTCAACGTCAGTAAGGTCATCCAATTGGAAGACTCCATGTTGCATTCTAGTGCGTCTCTCTTAGAACCAGATTGCTTAAAGATAAATGGGTTTTTGTAAATAGAATTTTATCACGCCTCAACGTTTAAATTCCTATCTCTAAACGTCCCGGAATCTGTCTCCAATGAGAAGATACGAAAGATTAGAAGATATGAGAAATTGAAGATCAGCAATATCATAAAGTTTGCAACTACTTCACAAAGCTTGAAAGTATAAATAGAAGATTGGAGCAGACATTCAAACTTGGTGAATCACCTTGGATTCTTAAGAGCTAAAATGCTATGCAAATTACTCTAGCTTTCAATGAAATTCCCCTGCAAGCAATCAACAAACATTAAAGTTCATATCTGTTTGTAATAGAGAGAAATTACTTAGATTAGCATTGTAAGAATTCAACATTTCTATAAGTTGAATCCAATATGCATTTCTATTTAATCTAAGTGCCAGTTTGGGAAGGGTACCCAAACTAAGTTGAGCGGTAGTTAGAATGGAGGGTACTTTCTGTAACAGTGTCTACCCGATGTAAAGGCTTCTCTGCCTATTGAAGGAATGACTCACTAGTGGATTAAAGCTCGGAGACGGTATTCGAGGATTGGAGGTAGGCTAGGGGCCGAACCAGGATGAATCTCAAGTGTTGACGTTCTATCTTTAGCATTAAGCTTTAGCAGTGTTTAGCTTATTCCTCTCTTTCTCTCACTCATTATCCTGCTTGTTATCTTATCTGTGCTAAGTAGTCTTACTCAGCATAGCTGAGCTGTTTATAAGTTTTTATACCGCACTCAACACGCGTATAAAAATTGAACTTGGCGAATAACTTTAAAATTATTAAAAGTAACCAAGATTAAGCATTCACCCCCCTCTACTGTTGTTAAGAGCCCATTTACGAACCAACATAGTGTGGTTATATCTCTCTTGCAATGTAGGTATGTTTCCTTTTCCTTTTAGTTTTGCTTCTCTTTTATTTGTTGTTGTCTTTCCTCTTTCTTTTAATGTGTGTTTTATACTTGGTACATGGTGGTAGTATGGTGAGATATGCGTAGGCTTGACCAAAAGTGTAAGGGAGGTGGCTCGGTTATCGAGTTCAAGGGTTTAAGTGCTGGCGAGGCTAGTGAGTCTGGTCATTACCCGACCTACATGGGTTGTGAAAATGGGATTGTGAGACATGGTGTTGCGAGTAGTGGTTCGATGAGAAGCGGTTGCGGAGTGGGGGTGAGTCGGGCTTTGGGTTCTATCATCGAGAGTTTGATTTTGATGTTCATTTTTTGGGTTTGAGTAGTTTCGAGTCAAGTCATTGGGTTTGGTGTTATATAGGTGGATTCGGGGTTCTAACGTGGTGAGGAAAATGAGCATTGGTCTGGTGAGTTGCTCGGTGAAGCTGAAAAGTTATTTCCTTGGGGACACATTCTCAACTCTCATCGATGAGGATTTACCGGGTTTTTCTTTAGCGTATCGCTTGGGTCATCCGTATGTTTTGAGTTGTGGTGATGCTAGTTTGAGAGTAGCATGTGTATTCGCTCTGATAAGATTGTGGCCTATGAGCAGTGGCTCATTGGCGATTTGCGGTTTCTATTACTTCCTTTTTTATGGAGGTGTTGAGAGAATATAATATGTGTCCCTCTCAAATTCATCCTAACGGTTGGAAACAATTGGTAGGAGATTACTGGGTTTTTCAGAAGTTGGGGCTTCGATTGACGGGTGTTGTTTTCTATCGCTTATGTAGAGTTCGACATCATCACAGCTCTGGTCATTATAGTGTAGCTTGAAGGGTGTGGCGTTGACTATGCATGATGAGAAGATAATGCCTGGCTATTGGAAGTCCCAATTCTTTGATTTGTTCTCTCCTTGTGAGTTTCCTTTCCCAATATAGTGGAATGAGAGTACTTCAAAATCATCATCTTGGTGGCCCAAGTATGATTTGTAGGAGTACGAAGTAAGGGTGCTTGAGGCTTTGTTAATCGAGCAGCCTGTCACGGAGCCTATGGACATGACTCAGGTTATCTTTGTGTTTTTATAATCAGTTTTCTATGTGAACTTTTATTGGCGTATGGTGCATTTCGATGGCTTTGACCAAAGAGAGGTAGATATGAGGTTAGGGAATATTAATGTGTCTAAAGAGGAAACTGCTGAGTGGGAAGCTATATTTGCTATAATTCCTAAGTGTCTAAGTAAGACTTGATGGTCTCAATATTATCTGAAGTGTGTTGCTTGCTTTGTTTTGTGTTGTTTTTGTTTCCTTTGCTTTTTCTATTATTTATTTATTATTATATATATTCATTTTTTATGAGGCACATTATCACTGACTTGGACATATTCTAAAAATGTCGGGTCTAGATGACTTCCTAAGATTTGCTGAGGACCTTCTTGATCTTAAGGTTGATGTTGATGTTTATTTTGTGTTTGTAGACGTGTATAACTGTGAGTCCAGTCAGCAGGTCGGGGTTCATTTCATGTCGACGAACGATGTGGTGTCTTCCTATCGGGGTTCATTGTTGTCGCCTTTAGTTCATCCTTCAGAGGGAGATTTCCTGACGTCTAATAAGGGAGTAGGTGGTGTTAACGCCATTGGAGGCTTTGGTGGATATGCGGAGTCGTATTCGTTAGACGTGAATCGTGTCGTAAGTGGTTACTTTTTATTATTTTATTATTATTCTTTCATTTATGCTTGTGAGGATTGATGTGGTATTTGTGTAGATGGGACCTTTTAAGCATGTTTCTAATGAGTATGTTGGTAATGAGATCGAGATGTTGCTGGGGAGGATGACTGACATGGTGGCATCGCGTGGGTAGCTACTGAAAATGTTGTAGGCTTGTGCGCTCTTGGGATGTAAATTGCTATGGGTATGATTTGTGAGTCATATGAGCGAGTAGTCTCATTGGGGCAGAACTCGGGGGCTTTCCATAATGAGTAGTTGGCTAGGCCAAACACCAAATATCAGCGTGAGGTGGAGGGTCTTCGCTAGGACGTGGGTCATCTTCAATTTTTAGAGAAAGGTAAGGCGGAGGCTGGGGCTCTATGTTGCGTTCTTGATGTGGAGATTGTGACTGTGAAGTTGAAATCGAATGAGTGTGAGAGGAACTTGGTGCTCAAGGCGAAGGGTTAGGAGAAGCACATGGTGGCGTATACAAAACACTTTATGATCTCCAAACTTGAGTCACTCAGATTTGGCGAACACTCCTATCATTTTCATGCCATTCAACCCTTTAGAGAGGCTGCTATGGAGGTCGCGAGGTGCAAAGCTAAAGGCAGAGCTAGGCATAGGCTGCAAGCTGGCTCGACTTCCATGAACCAAGAGCTAACCATCGGTGGTATAAAGTGGCGACCCATCTGAGTGTGTTCTTTGCGTATTTACGCTTTATGTTTTATATACCTTCGTGTTTCTTGTGTATTTTGTTACTTTCATTTGTAACGGATAAGTGACCTTTGTGTGTTTGACTAGTGCTTTCTATTTCTTGATAGTTTGTTACATGGATGTGTTATTATCACGAGTTGATGAGTCATCTATTTTCATGTAAAGTATTGGACCCATGTTGTTGTTATCGTGCGCCTGGGGCCTATTATTTAATACCCCTTGGAAGTGTGTCGGAAGGAAAATCGGGTTGTTAGGTTGGCCCATTCACGAGGGGAGAGCCATCTCTTGGACGTTTGTGTTGAATGTGCAAAGTTTGGGCCTAAGCCTGACCTTTGGATTTTTAGGGAGTAGGAGTTCGAGAGGTAAGAGTCCAAAGGGTGGGATGGGCTTAAGTCCAACCTTTGCATTTGTTGGGAGTAGGAGTCCGAGAGGTAAGAGTTGAAAGGGTGGGATGGGTTTGAGCCCAACCTTCCTCCCTCATGGATGAGTATGTCCAAGAGGGGTTTGGTCTCGAGCCCAACCTTACTCTTGGATGTAGATGTAGAAGAGGTAGGCCAAGGTTGGAGTTCTGCCTTAATTCCCCTTGGACGCATATGTCCAAGAGGCGAGTTGGGTCTGGCTTAAACTCTTACTTGGTTCCTCTTGGATGTGTGCATCCAAGACTTCGATATCCGCATCCAAGGGGTATTGTGGCAGAACTCCAAGCCCGACCCAACTCGCCTCTTGGACATACGCGTCCAAGGGGTATTAAGGCATAACTCCAAGCCCGGCCCACCTCTTCGACTTGCACATCCAAGTGTAAGGCTGGGCTCGAGACCAACCCCCCTCTTGGACATACGCGTCCATGAGGAAGGTTGGGCTCAAGCCCATCCCACCCTTTCGACTCTTATCTCTCAGACTCCTACTCCTAACAAATGCAAAGGTTGGACTCAAGCCCATCCCAGCCTTTAGACTTTTACCTCTTGGACTCCTACTCCCTAAAAATGCAAAGGCTGAGCTCAAGCCCAAACTTTGCACCTTCAATACACATGTCCAAGCTCTCCCCTCACGGATGGGCCAACCCAATAACTCGATTTTCCTTTTGACACATACGTCCAAGGGGTATTAAGGATTAGGCCCCAGGCTCGCATAGCCAACAACAACATCAACCCGATACTTTACATGAAAATAGACTACACATCAACTCATAATAATAAAACATCCACATAATAAACTATCAAGTCATAGAAAGCACAAGTCAAACACACAAACGTCACTTATCCATTACAAATCAAAGCAACATAATACACAAGAAACACGAAGGCATATAAAATATTAAGCGTAAATACACCACGAATACACTCGGACGACTCGCCTTTTCGTACCACCTGTGGGTAGCTCTTGGCTCACAGAAGATGAACCCGCTTGCACCTTACGCCTAACTCTGCCTTCATTTTTGCACCTCTCAACCTTCGCATCAGCCTCCCTAAAGGGCTGGATGGCGTGAAAATGAGAGGAGTGCTCGCCCAATCCGAGTGACTCAAGTTTAGATATCATCAAGCTTTTTGTATACACCACCATGTGCTTCTCCCGACCCTCCGCATTGAGCATCAAGTTCCTTTCGTGCTCCTCCGATTTTGACTTCACAATCACAATCTCCTCATTAAGCACGAGGCACCAACCCTTAACCTCCACCTTACCTTTCTCCACAAATTGAAGATGCCCTATGTTTCTAGAGAAGACCCCCCACCTCCCGTTGATAGC
This sequence comes from Euphorbia schlechtendalii, assembly GCA_949673415.1. Lineage (NCBI taxonomy): Eukaryota > Viridiplantae > Streptophyta > Magnoliopsida > Malpighiales > Euphorbiaceae > Euphorbia > Euphorbia schlechtendalii. The sequence continues at coordinate 43,312 of CATIWQ010142500.1, read as the reverse complement.
TGGTGTTCGCCCTAACCAACTCCTCATTGTGGCAATGTAATCCCCCGAGCTCCTGCTCCAATGAGGTTACTCACTCACATGACTCACCAATCATACCCATAACATTCGACATCCCACTAGTGCACAAGCCTACAATATTTTTAGCAGCTCCACCAAATCCACTCGACGCCACCATGTCAGCCATCCTCCACAGCAGCATCTCGGTCTCATTACCAATAGACTCATTAGAAACATGCCTAAAAGGTCCCATCTAAAAAAACTACCACATCCATCATCACAACCATAAACGAAAGAACAATAATAAAATAATAAAAAGTATCCACTTGGGGCGCGATTCACATCCAACGAATACGACTTCGGGTAACCACTTAAGCCGTTAACAGCTTCAACACCACCAACTCCCCTATCAGATATCGGGTAATCTCCCTCTGAAGGATGAACTGAAGGCGATAACAATGTAACCTAGGAGGAAGACATAGCAGTGCTCGCTGATGCAAGACATAGGTAATCTCCCAGACTTGCTGACTAGACTCACAATTATACCCTTCTACAAACTCGAAATCAATCTCAACATTAACCCAAGACCAGGAAGGTCCTTGATAAAGCTTAGATAGTCATCTAGACCTGACATACCTAGAACATGTCCAAGTCAGTGACAATGCTCGAGATAAACAAAAACAAGAATATATAAAAATAAATAAATTATAGAAAAAGCATAGGAAACAAAACAAAACAATACAAAGCAAGCAACACACTTTAGATAATACTAACACCATCAAATCTTACTTAGACACATAGCAATTGTAACAGATATAGCTTCCTAGTCAGCAATTTCCCCTCAGGATACGTTAATATTCCCTAATAACTTATCTACCTCTCTCTGGTCAAAACTATCAAAATACACCATACACTAATAACAGTTCACGTAGCACCACCTGACTATAAAAACTCAAAGACAACCTAAGTCATGTCCATAGGCTCCGTGAAAGCCTGCTCGATCGATAAAGCCTCAAGCACCCTCGCTTCATACTGATACAAATCACGCTTGGGCCGCCAGGACGATTGTTCGCCACTTTTCCACTAATAAGTTTAATAACTAATGGTTCTAAGAACTTATTCGTGAGACTTGGCTACACACATTTCGTAAGGCTTATCCTCAAATAATGGTGCCATAAACTTGTTCACGAAAAATGTAGGTGTTGTCAATACCTCTTATCAAATAGAAAAATGATGATAACTGCAAGTATACAGTTGCGATGTAGTTTTAAAAGATATCAAACCTACAGGGAAGGAACCAAGTCTAAAGATCAACAAGGAAAGACAAAGTAAAAGAGAATAAAAATAGATTTGAAATTTTTAGATAGGAAGATTAGAATGAAAAGTTGAGTAAATATAGATGTGGAAGATTAGAGAATCTAAATATATAGAATCTTTACTACAAACATGTATAGCAGAGAAAACATGCAAGTTCAACAAAGATGTTACGACTCACTAAACTAATCTAACAGACTCGGTTCAAAACACTCAGATGTTCAATGATTCGCTGCAGAGCAACACATGAAAAAACTTTTCAAAACCTAGCGCAAATGAAATAAGATAATTATGAAAACCTGGACAACATCAATACTATGCTTAGTACGGGTCGCTCTCACATAGCGACATTTAGCAATTTACCATTCCAAAAATGTTGGCTTACTAAATAGTGTATATATCACAGATCCAATGATTATACACGATATTGTTAACCCCGAAACTACACTTAAAATTAACTCCAATGCATATAACTTGATTAACATAAAAGACTTAGCACGAAATACGCATTATGACACATAGACATATCATAAACTTCAAAATAGAAAGTATAAGTAGAAAGCAAAGCAAAGTTGTAAGGTATGCAAGTGAAAGCTAAAGTTGATTAGACTGTATCCACTCTTTAATGGGAGTCGTCAATTCTCGCAATTCCTGCATCTGCTTTGAATTCGGTCTCGACCCGTACAGAACCTCCGCTAGGATGCCATTCTTTGTGAATACCAAATAAATGAATGTTGAAGAACGAAAACTTTTATTGATAAGTGCTTTGCAATAACACTCATATAATAAATGCTCGAATATGTAGAGAAATCTAGTGATCGAAATAGGGATTCAAATCACTTAAACATTTCTCACCAACGCTTATGAACGTAGCGGAAACTAAACATTTTTACTCTCTATCTATACACACATTATGAACTACTTTTCCACCCCTTCATTCTGCACCATATGCCACTGGTGGTGGATGAAATTATTGAGGATTTGGAGCCCTATTTATAGAGTTTGAAGGGTTGCATCTATCCAAACGAAGAGCCACATCCATTGGTGAAAGATTGCATCTCTTCACTTTGATTGGTTGGTGAAACTTGATGTTATCCACAATTAATAGGCACCTTTTCATGATTGGTTGACTCCTGATAAGTGTCTTTTCGTTGGTAGTTGATGGTGGTTGATGGCAGTTGATCATGCTTATCTGTCGGTTGGTAGTTAAGAAGATAATACTAGAAAATCGTCCAAGTCACGACCGCGATAGAGAAGTCGTGAGTGTGAATCTTCCTTTGACAGATTTCTATTCTGAAGTGACTGGGTCACGACCGCGAATGATTGTCGTGACCATGAATGGAGTTTTCTTTAGAAATTTCCTTACAACTTCACCAATCTTCGACAGCTTCGATCCTAAGCCAAATCTTTAAGTTCCACGCATCTTTTTGCACCTTTTTCACTCTTTTTTCGTAGAATTCCACTTTTGATCATTTTTCTCCCAAGATTTACCTAGTATCTGTATTTGCATAAAAAACAACTACATACCACGTGAAATCTTTTATATGAAGTATAAAAATGATTCAAACTATAGTGTTTATTGTATAAATTTATCATGATAATAATTGTAATTATACACTTATCAACTGCACAGCCCAGGCAACAACAAGTAAAAGGAATTCCATTTTGGGAAAACAAAGGTGGTAAGTTTGCCAATCCAGTTGAAGCAAACGAACCAAAAAAATGACAAAGGGGTTGCGTATTAACAAGTGGTGTGTTTGCCAATCCAGTTGAAAAAAACTAACCGTAACTAAGGTTTACCATACTGCCCAGGTGGCAATAAGTAAAGGGAATGTCGTTTTGGTAAAATAAAGGTGGTGAGTTTGCCAATCCATTTGAAACAAATGAACCGAAAATGATAAAAGGTCGTGTATTATCCAAGTGACAATACACTTTTGATTTTTGAGAGTTCATCACCAAGGATTACTCTCAGTGAGTCCGAGTTCAGGTAAAATAATATGTTATACCCTATAAGGCACTAAGTAAGAGGATGCCATTTTGGCAAGAAAGGTGGTAAGTTTGCAAATCCTTTTGAAATAAACAAACCGAAAAATTACAAATGGTCGCGTATCATCTAAGTGACAATACACTTTTAACTTTGAGGGCTATGGATCTATCTTGATGAGTTCAAGTTTGGGTAGAATAATGAGTTATACCCTATGTTTTTGGGAGTGAGGTGTTCCAAGAGATTCATGTGTGAAAACACAAACTTGGGTCACCCTAATCTTAGGTGACACTATCTCATCACGTCTCTAAATCTAGGATCAAATTTGGGTAAAACAAATGTGTTATACTATGAGGTTTGGAAATTTGTAATTTCTAAAAGGTCTGAGTGAGATAGCACAATCATGGGTGTCCCTAATCTTAGGTGATGCTTGTCTCTTTAAGTATAGGTTCGGTAATGACATGTGTGCGTGTAATTCATGTCTGCATGACAAATCGTGGTTAGCATGATGTTTTATGTGAAATAAACATGGTAACGTGATGAACACATAACACGTAGCACACAATGTATCACTTCCAACCTTATGTCTCCCATTTATAAGGGTTAGGCTCCTAAATCTAGGCTTGGATCATCTTAATACCATGAAGTATTAAGGAGCTAACTTGCATAAAAAGATGCATTTGTTTTGGTAAACCTAGGGAAAGTATCCACGGTTTCCTTATATGAGCTTGGTCATGGTTTTTGATGTAGAATGTTCTTGTTGCACTATGATACACTTTTCCCCCTTTTTTAAGAGAGTCCATGCGGCATGGCAATAAGTGATCCACTCGTTAAGTTCCTTCGATCACCAGGGGGTCACGAAGTATACTTTCTCAAGCTTCTCGGTAAAATAGGGCATCCTAACCTTAATGGCTAATCCGTCTAATGCATATGCTTTGTTCTATATTTTAAATGTGAGTTAACTCATTTGAAGACTTTAATACTCATCAAAAAATCATTTAAACTTTTGAGTTTATGAAAAAGATATCTCCAGCGGAGTCGCCAATGTGAGCGGATGACGTTTCGGTGGACGTCGCGAGGAGCCGGCCCCGTGAGATGGGGCATGGGGTTTTCAAAAACATGCGTATGGGAGTGCATTGGAAAAGAGGTTTTGAGAGGAGGAAACCATGGATTTGCTTGAAAATGCATTGCAAATTCAAAAGACTCAAGATCGAGGATCTCTAGTCTATGTTACAGAGTCACCACCCGGATCAGCTCTTCCGGGGAGAGTTGGTACAACTTAGATCCGTTTGCCTAAGCGATACCATAAAATAGTGATTCGGGTCCGGGATGAGTTATCTATTTCTTCGTCATTTGAGTTAAATTACACTATGATAAAAACCACGTTTATAATATTCAAACTAAACTAGATATTTTCAGTTTATGTTTACCGCGCATGTATAAAACGGTAAGTAAATTGCAGAAAGTAAACACGTAGGAAATTAAATGCGCCTATTCTACGGGGTGATTAGTTACATCATTGGTTTGGGGGTTTTACAAATTGCCTAATTACATGAGATCTAGGGGAATGAATACATCAATATCCTATTATACAACCGATCTAACAAATACATAATTTTTTTATTAAAATAAATGCGATACTCGAAGGAAAATAAAATCTTAGACATACATCTAACATGCATCCATAAAGATTAGCACAAATATGACATGTCATACATAATTACAAGTATGTTCGTTTTGATTTCATGAGACCTGAGTGGCCTATTTTAAAACATCGAAAGGTTTGGAATTTGTCTTTCATGAAATAATTCATTTTATACACATAAGTTTATTTAGCCATTTTCAGTGAAAATGCTGCATGCGAATATTCGTCGGATCAGTTATCCAGGAACTTCGGTTCCTTTTGTTGGGGTTTCCTAACACACTTAATGATAATATTGACATAAAATAAATCTAAGTCCAAAAAATGTAAATCATGATATTATTAAAATCATTCCGAAGGGGGAACCATTAAAATGGATAAAATAATATCCCGGCGATGGGTCATCGATTTTAACCATACAAACGCCCTTCGAGAAAATTTCGGGTTTGTAAACTCTTCACATTTACACGTCATATTACTGAAAAACTCAGGTTTCAGGTCTGTAGAAAACACATAGAAATAATAGAAAACAACAAAACGAAATCCAAAACTTCAAATGATCATAACTTTCACTATGGTTATCGGATTCAAATGATTCTCATCATTTTGGAAAGCTCATGATATGTTTAACATTCTGAAAGTGACAAAATCACGTTTTAGAGACAGCATTATACAGAAAAATATCAAACAGTCAGCGTTGTACAAAACCGTGAATAGTAATTTTACGTAACTTCGAAAAATCATAACTTTATTTCTACTTTTCTGTTTTAAATGATCTTTACCATTCCGGAAACCTCATGATCTAAGAAACCTAATAAAAATAACTAATCACGAAATAAATATCTTCATCAAAAACAGAACTGAAAACGGTAACATTTTGCCCAGGAAACCCAAATAAATTTGTACAAAACTTTGAAAATTCATAACTTTCACTATATTTAACTGATTTGAATGATATTTATCATTCTGGAAAGCTCAGAATGTGAAGAATATGTCTATTTAAATAAAATGTTAAGACAGATTTGAAATCATACTGAAAATTGTGGAAAACAGATTGGTGCGCGGAAACGGGAAATAACCGAAAATAACTAAAAAGAAAATGAATCTTAAAAAAGAAAAGCATATAAACGTAAGCACAAACTCTAGGAACTTAGAGGCTTACCCTGTAGCCGTGAATCCACTTTTCTTGGTCCATGGAAGTACCCGAAAAGTCCTCATCGTTGCTTTGGCTCAGTTTTGTGGTTTTTGGTGAAAATGGAGAGTAAAGATCTCCTCTTGGAGGGAAGGCTGGGTTTCCTGGATTTGGCTTGTAAGGAAAGGAAGAGAGGAGGTAGGAGTCCTTCTTCCTCTAAATTTAGGCTTCAAAACACTTGAAAAACACTAACTTTTCGAATTTTCGGTTTTTGTTTTGTGAGAGCTCTATACTTGGTTTTTTTTGCTTATGTTGTTTGCTCTCTCTTTTCTTTTGCTCTCTTTTTTTTATTTTTTTCCTCCTCTTTTCTTTTTCATTACATGCTCCCCCATTCTTTTTCTTGCTGTGCTCTTATTTTCCCCTTTTTTTGTCTCCATCATTGCTGCCAATTTAGTCCCCTTATGGGGCTCCCTTCAATCCAAAAAAGTCCTACTTTTCCACCTATTTTTTTGTCTTTTCCATCCATTTTCTTCCACCAATTATGGGTTAAAGTTGGGTCTTTTTGACCCAACTAATGCAGAAACTGCATTTTTTTATCTATTTGTGAAGATGATATCGGTACCGATGTTAGTAACATCGATGTCCATGTTGGATTTCTGTTCTGATTTTGGTTCAAATTGGGCTTGTTTACTGATGAGTTGACCTAAAATATATTTAAGGTTTGTAAGAAATAAGGAACACTCCTCCTGAGGATCTTCAAGACCCTGTCAAATTGGAAGACTAGCAAAGGAAAATAATTTACAGCTTCATCATCGAACTCACGAGTCTGGCGTAAAAATCTTGTGCTCACACCTTCTCTCTTAAATCTGATCTAACTTAAGCATAGGAGAGGATACGTCGGTCAATGTGTTAGTCCTCCTTAGCAACCAATCTATTTTGTAGGTTCCTTCAGCAATCAAGAATAGGAGCTTAAGGAATCGATCTTAATTAGAGGATCAACGCGTAGATTTACTTTCCAACACTAATTCTTCATTGGTGCGGTGAGCGTGGACTGATTATTCTTGCTTAGGTGAGAATCTAAGTTCATTCAAAGAACATTTCAACAATCAAAAAATCCTCTAAAGCGTTAGTGAATCATGTCCCACAATGGGAACTATGATGATACTAACACCCTAAACAGGGAGAATCATCAAATTGGAACACCAATTCCCCCCCCCCCCACAGTAGGAATAACATCAATTGGAGTATCTCCGTTCATGATGACAAGTAGCTCCTTAACCAATGATGTCCAGAGGGTAACAACCTTCTCTTGAGCTTACAATAGAAGTACAATATAATCTTGGAAGAAATGGAGACCTTTAGAAGGTCTATGCTTGACACCTACTACAAGTTGAGTGTGAATAATGAAGACCAATATAGAGCTAGATTAGCAATATCCAAGAGGGAGATGGTGCTTGCACGTAATTTGATAGAAGATTTTGAAAAAGCTTCAATGGGATAAATGCCACATCAATTTTACAACTAGTCGATGATCCCACCTATCACCCCCAATATAACTCTCAGAAGCCCTCTAATCTCTATTACACACATTCCATCTATCTAGGTGGAAGATACAACTCGGTTGAACTTGGATAGAGATTCCATCAGTCAATATAACAATTTTCATTACTCTAGGGGCTAGTAGCTCGCCATGAAGGATGATAACATATTGGTTGGAGATAATGGGCCGACTTTGGATACAATAAGAAACCTGGGTACAAGCATGCTGCCTGAGCCACCTACCAAATTGAAAAGGCCAAGAGGCCTACAGAAGTGGAGAATAACAGAGAAGATGATGATCCAGAATTTGAAAAGAAAGCCAAGAAGGTTATCACAAAGTTAGCAGTTCCTTGCCAAGAGGTGACCTTAAAGACTAATTTCTCACAGTTCACAAGGAAAAATCTTGAACAGCCCCTGCCTCAAATGGCTTGCTTGCCTACCTTTGAGAGATACACAAGTAAAGATGACCCAAGTTACCACGTAAGTAATTATAGATTTAAAATGGAGATGGCTGGAGCAAAAAAAGTGTATATGTGCAAGTATTTCCCTTCCACCCTTGACGGGTCGGCTGCTAAATGGTTTACATCGCTAGCGCCCAATTCCATAAGCAATTTGGATAAATTAAGTGAGGCATTCATCAAACATTTTTTAGGCTCTACCCTAACCAGATTTGTCATAAGAAGCTTGCATGAAATCATACATGGTCAAGAGGAAAGCCTCCACAATTATTACAATCGCTTTAACGAAGCTTGATTAGAAGTGAGGGATCTAGATTTCAGCATTACCAAGGAGGTAATGCTGAAAGGGATGAGAAATAGGATTTTGAGAAATGCCATTTTAACTAGGCATCCAAACAGCCTACAACAGATGTTAGGCATCATGAAAGACTTAATCCCTACATATGAGAAGAATTTCAATTGAAGAAGAGAAAACTAGGGAAGTGATTCAAGAAAAGAAGATAGGGTTCGATATAAGGATACAAGGAAGAAGAGGCGAGGTGACTCTAGAAAAGGAGGAGTCGCTACACAAATTAGGAGGAAGATCACCCCCAAACTCAACACATCCCTTAAATAGATTTTGATAGCAATCAAGAAAACCTCAAAGAAGAAGAACATTAGATTTCCTAATATCCTAGAGGGAACAACACTAGGAAGAGACTTGAACAAATATTGCCAATATCACCATGCCAAAGGCCACCACATGGATGATTATCGAACATTTGTTAATATTGTACATAAACTGATCAAGGTAGGTAAATTCCACCAATTTGTGAAAGGAATCACAAGGAAGCATGACAAGAAGAATGATAATAATGATGAGAAGGATGTTGAGGTAGATAGGAAAACTGGCTGAATGAAAGGAGTTATAATGGTGATTACAGGCGGATCGGAGTTCGAGTACCTCAAGAAGAAAGCTAAAGCCTACTCATCTAAAAACACAAATGTGGATACTCATATGGACACCTTAAAACCATATCAAAAGAATTTGCTGGTAAAAAATCCACATGCGGATCCAATTGTGATGGAGGTGACGATATAGAATTTTATAGTAAGAATCTTATTAGATACGGGTAGCTTAGTAAACATCATCATAAAGAGTGTGATAGAAAAGCTAGGAGTACATCACTCCCACATCCAAGAAGGTTGTTCGCTACTCATTGGGTTGAATGGGAATCCCATATGGTCATTAGAAGAATTAATGTTGGAATAGAAAATGGGCAATCTAAAACACAAATTTTGGGGTGAAGTAGAGTTCATAATTGCCGAAATTTCAGTCAAATTCAATATCATTCTGGGTAGACCTTTCCTAATGGAAACAAGAATGCTCTTATATAATATGGAATTTTTATTTTTGATACTAACAATGAAAGGAATGGTGGTGGTGATTGAATATCCTCAAGCAGCGCAAGAGTCTTACTTGGCATGTTTAAATAGAGAATCATTCCTTATAGAGGAAGAAGATAAGTTGGAAAGAGGAGAAAAGATCGAAGCGGTCAAAGAACTTGAGGAGTTGAAATTGTGATCGAATCTATCATTGAGAATTGGCAAATGTCTTGGTAATGATGCCAAGGCAAAAATCATATGTGTGCTAATTGACCAACAACATGCATTTTCCTATTCTATGGAAGACTTGGTTGGCGTTAAACTAGAGGTAATGCAGCATAAGCTGAATTTGAACCCCACACTAAGCTAGTAATTCGGAAAAAATGAGATCATGCGTCGGAAGACAATGCGCTATAGAGGAAGAAGTGGATAAGCTGTTGAAAGCAAGTCACATTAGACAGGTATAGTATCTGAGCTGGTTGTCTAACATGGTGTTGGTGAAGAAACCGAGGGGTGCCTGTAAGATGTGCTTAGATTTTACTAACCTAAACAAGCAACTCTGAAAGAAAGCTACCCCCTCCCAAACATGGATCAATTAGTGGACTAAAGAGTAAGCTACACATTCTACTCATTGTTGGATTCAAAATGCGAGTACAACAAAATTCCCATGAATCCAACAAATAAGGAAAAAACATCATTCATAATACATAAGGGCACGTACTACTATACAGTAATGCCTTTAGGACTAAAGAATGTTGGAGTGACTTACAAAAGGCTCGTTAATGACATGTTTAAAGAGGAAATTAAGAAGTTAGTGAAGGCTTATGTGGATTATATGATCACTAAGAGCAATGATGAGCCCTCTCATGCTCAAGATATCAAAAAGGTCTTCAAAATCCTTCAAGAATTCGGCCTAAAGCTAAATTTGGAGAAGTGCACATTTGAGGTAAAAGGTGTAAAATTTCTAGGATTCATGATATTAAGAAGAGTAATAGAGGGGATTCTTAAGATGGAGCAGCCTAAAACGTTGAATGAGACACAACGCCTAAATGAAAGAATTAACGCTTTGGGAAAGATTTATATCTTTCTCTGCAAAAAGATGCATGTCATTCTAAAAAGTAATGAAGAAATATAAGGACTTCAAATGGGATTAATTTTATCAACAAATGTTTGATGAACTCAAGAGATTTTTCGGGAAGTCGCTACTATAGAGTAGACCCTTGGTGGAAGATGTGTTGTATATGTACTTAGCCACCATAGACGAAGCTATAGGAACTAACCTAGTTAAGAAGAGGGCCAAGATCAGTTCTCAGTATATTACACCAGCAAAGTCCTTAGAAATGTTTAGCTGAGATATCGAAGAATAGAAAAGCTTGCCATGGCTTTGATATCAACATCCACCTGCCTAAGACCCTACTTCCAAGTGCACATGGTTATAATGAGAACCCATTATTTCATAAAGAAAGTCCTACAACAACATGAAATGTCTAGGATTTTAGCTAAGTAGGTTATTCCATTGGGAGAATACGACATAAGATTTGATGGAAGAAGTTTAATGAAGGTACAAATCTTGGTTGATTTCATAGTTGAGTATGCATAAATCGAGCTAGATAAAAGAAATAAAAACTAAAGAATGGGAGATCTTGGTAGATGGAGATTCTTAATAGGAGGGAGCCAGAGTCGGTGTCTACATTAAAGGTCCGGGAAAATCAGATTTACATACGCGGCTAAGTTGGCCTTTCCCATAACCAATAATGCAGTAGAATACAAGGTGGTTATCAAGGGGCTAGAGCTGGCTTGCAAGACAGCACTTAGCAGGTTGATGGCAAACCAAATTAATAGGAATTTTGAAATGAAAGATGCAAAAATGGCCAAAGTGCGAAGCTTAATCGAGTGGTTGGAAGCAAAAGGAACTGCTTGGAAGATTGAACATATCCCTAGAAGGAAAAATGAGAAGGCGATTTAATTAGCCAAGTCAGCTTCAAGTAATGGAGAATGGGAAAGCCCCAAATGCCCGTATGAAGTGATCAGTCACCCAAACAGTGAGGAAGCCAAAATGAACATGCTGATTGAAAAGCAAGACTTGGGTTGGATTTAGCCAATTTATGATTACTTGGCTAGCAACAAGCTGCCAGATAATAAGATGGAATCCACCAAAACAACAAGGAAAGCCATGCAGTTCTCCTTGATGAATGGCAAGCTATATAGATTATTGCATTCTAATGCATGGAAGAAATGTGTGACGACTTAAGAAGGGGCAAGGATCATCCAAGAGTTACATGAAGGTGATTGTGGTTCGCATCAAGCAGTTGCCTCACTAGTAAGATGAGCTAGTCTTGCAAGATTTTATGGGGAATTCATGAATTTGGATGTAGAGGCTTATGTCAAGTCATGTCACTAATGCCAAATACATGCGTGTAAATTGCACATATCTCTAGATTAGCAAAGGCTTTGTTAACCTTCTAGCCCTTCATAACATGGGGAATCAATATAGCAGGGCCCTTTCTAGAGGCAAGCAATTAGTGAAAGTGGATTCTGGTAACAATTGACCATTTCTTTAAATGGGTTGAGGCAGTAGCCCTTAGCACAATCACTCTAGAAAGAATTTTGGACTTCATCCAAAAAACATCATAGCTCGGTTCGGCATCTTGAAATAATATCATCTCAGATAATGGAACACAGTTTCGGTCAAGCAAGTTCCTATATGTTTTGAAAGAAATCCAAAATTGAAAATCATTTTAACTTAGTGGCGCACTCACAAAAAAATGTCCAAATAGAGGTAACCAATAAAACATTGGGACAAGGAATAAAGAAAAGAGTAATGGAAAGAAAGGGAGTATGGCTAGACGAACTCATCAATGTTCTATGGGCAAACTGACCTACTCTCTACACATCAACACACCAGATGCCTGTCTCAAGGGTCTATGGACTCTGGGCGAACCTTCCAATAGAAATCAACTCACCATCCAACCGATTGTCCTACTATACTAAAAAAGAAAATAACATTAACATGAGGTACCACCTCGACAACTTAAAAGAGAAGAGAGAAAAGGCATGCACCATCATGGTAGCATACAAAGTTAGAATCTGCAAATATCATTATAAGAAAGGATGAAAAAAAACTCATAGTGGGCCATTTGGTGTTAAAAGATGCTACCACCTCACAAGTCCGAGAAGCGAAAGGAGATCTCAGGGTAAATTGGGAAGGCCCCTACAAAGTGGCCCAAGTCTTTGGGCTAATAACCTACAAGCTTTGCACCACCGAAGACAAGGAAATCCCACGGGCTTGGAATATTTCCAAACTGAGACCTTATTATATTGTAGATAAATCTTAAAGTGATCAAGGCGGCCATTCTCCTTTCCTTACTTAGGATATTTTTCCCATTGGGTTTTCCTTTAGAAGTTTTTTAATGAAGTGGAGTCCCCTAGGAGAACTAGATAATTTGATGAATAGATTTCTCGAATTTAATGTTTTCACATTACGATATAAGATAATGTATTTCACAAAATTATGAACATTTAAGTATTGATCATACTTTGAGACTGCACATATGTCACTCAAAACGTAGTGAACTAAATGAAGCGAGCTATGCAAAATCAGGTGGCTCAAATGCTTAAGACCTTCAAAGACCTTATAAATATGTAAGGCAAAAATTGAAATAGCATAGCACATATATATCTAAGGCATAGCATCAAAGTGAGGTGGTAGTATTTTAAAAATTGTTCATATCAATCATTTTCACTCATGAATTATTCTAATGAAAATCAAGGCAAATATTAATGGAAGAAGAAAATAAACTTAATCATTTAAACAAAGCTGTAGCGTAAAAATATATATATAAAGCCAAAGGCTGGAATATTCATACAAAAAATTACAAAAATGAAAGAACTATTCTGCTCTGTGCCTCTGCCTACTTATGGGTTAGCAACTGAGGTATTGATCTCACCCTCCCCTTCCTTCTCTAGACCTGGGGCATCTTCCACAAGGCAAGTCTCTTCCTCCTCCACATCCGACTCACTAGGAAATTTTATCCCCTAAATCAGAGCATCTGAGATGTCTGGGTGAAGCTGTTGACAGGCTTGAAGGACCTGTTGGTCAAATTCCTGGTTATTAAAGCAAAGATCATCCATTCCTTTCTTATAGGATGTGATCTCCATAGGGACCTCAATCTCATACACGCAGATGGTTTCTTGAAGCTTGCCTTTGGATTGGCTAAGATCTTTGACCTCCCGAGTAGCCTCCTTTAATTTCTTAGCTGACTCCTCAAGTTGCATAACCAACTTGGCTACATCAGACTCAGCCTTCTTGGAAATTTCTGCCTTGACAACCTTCGATTTTTTTTGGAGTCCCTTTATCTTCTGAAGCTCTTAATTAACCATTTGAAGGCAGCGCTTTAATCGGCCTACATCCCAGCTCCTCCTTATCATTGTAGCCACTCGATAGGCCATCTTTGCAAGTCAAAGAAAGTCAAATAATATGTAAAAGATTACAAGTAAACATTCTTAGGTCAAGGAAAAAACCTCTGAGCTAAGAGTCAACATAAACTTAGATGCATGGAGGAGCGACTCGGACTCCATTGCTTCTGACTCTGCCAAGAGAGGAAGAGTAGCCTTTAAGACATTCTGCATGTTGCAAGAAAATATAGATGGATTTGAGCCAGTCAGAAGTAGGAAATTATCATTGATCGAGGCAGAATTAATCTACCTAGTCGAGGTAGTTGGGATGCTCGATTTCACAACTTGAAAACAAAATAAAAGGTTCAAAATGGAATAAAGCAACAAAACATGGGTAAAATTCCATATCAAAAATCCCAACTGGCTCCAAGGGAGTCTCTTCAGCCATTGAAGGGTGGGCGTGCTCAATAGGAGCATCTTGAGGAGGGGAATCTATCTCTTGTGCCTTGTGCTTCCATCTCGTTTTCTCAGGATCAATGTCTTGGCCCTCAGGCATTACATTCACAACACATTTAATCAGCTCTATAGTCTCCCACTGATTAGATAGCTTGTAAAACTTAGCCTACTTGAATATAGCAAATTTTTTAGTTGGCTAAGTTTCGAAAGTTTAAGCATTTTCTGTTAAAAACAAAGAAAAGACAAGTAAGAAAACCTAGAATAAGTGTGGTTTGGTTGACTTCACTCTTTTATCCTAATGTTCTTGGTATCACCCAACTAATGTTTTGACATGACCACTCCTATTTCCTAAGGGTATTAAATGCCTCTACCCTACAATCTATATTAATTTACTCATATGTGCACAGAGGCTTGAAGTTCCAAGCGATTGGGAACCAAGGTTGGCACTCTTCCTGCTTGATTAAGATATAATATTGCTTGAAGTACTTCACCGAGTCCACCTTATGGGTAAACTTATATAAACCACCTTGGTGCATGAAGTGGTAGTGGTCCTCATTCTTCATTTTCCTAAGAGTCGTATCCCGCTTGAAAAATTCCACATCGAATAATAAATTCAAGCCCTTTCAAATAAAGTAATGAACCACTTGGTAATGCGTTGGAACTTGGAGGGTAGAAAGATTTCACATTCCCATAGAAATGAAAACACCTCCATCTCAAATTCAAAATCACTCCAATCTTGTATCGATTCAATTAACCTGACTCAAGGTGTCTAGTTCATGATCTCTCTAGCCTTGCTTTTACCTTTTTCCTGTATATTGGGCCAGGTGGTCACATGCTTCCTCATGGGTCGAGTTTAAGCTCCCTTCTTCCTCCCCACCCGAGGTAAAGCTTCATGCGTCGTTCTTTAAGGCGCTGCAGGAACACGTCCCATCTCTTCATCCAACGTTTCCCATTTTGATTAGGAGGAATGAGATTAAGAGGTGGATTTTGAACTTGAGATGGCTCGAGAACTATCCACTTGGTCATTAGTTGAATTTATGTCAGAAATATCTTTAGATGAATAAGTTATCCTAAGGGGAGAGACGTAATCAGTATAATTTACATTTAAGGGTTGTTGGAAAAATTATTAATACCGCGAGTTCATCTCATCAAACTCCCAATCCAATTGGCTAATATTGTTGGACAACAAGCTGGACATCACTACCTATTAAAACCATAAGCGATTAGAACAAATCCTAAAGCATCTAAAGTCACTTCGAGGTGGCACAAACAACATTCAAATTATATACGATGGTTATATGGATCAAATGACAAAAGTTAAAGACAATTTCATTTTGGATAATTCTTTTAAAAAGTAATATTGAAGATGGAAACCAAAATAAGAACATTAGCATGAACGAAAAAACTAGTGGATATCATTTTGATAACTTATTACTAATTAAGAGCAATACGAAACAGTATGACATTCTAACATGGAACAATCAAAATAAAAGATGAACAGTCACCTAGCACTTTGTAAAATTTGAAGAAGCGAATGATTAGTAAAAACCAAAATAAAACACAATGAAGTAAAGAAAAGTTCATAGAAGGGTTAAGACACTTACACGCTTTAAGATATTCTTTTTGGGTACTTGTTTTGAGGACTAGTTGTAACATTGGTAACTTTTCAAAATTTGAATGTAGCGCTGTTAAGCCATGTCTTATGTAGAGAAGCATTCAAGCTACTCACCTACTCAGTAGCAGCATCAACACTACCCTTTATCTTTCCTTCTACCATGTTAGTGACATCAATAGATGTGGGGATTGAGGTTACAGTTGAGTTGCAGAATCAGACAACATAGCATAGTTAGGATCAATGCCATCTTGTCCACTAAGCTTTTAGTGCTCTCCTTCGCCTGATGTTTGCGAATCACAAACAAGCTTCCTACAATCTTTTCAAACTCCTCAAAGTAGACAGATTCAAAGGGAATGCTTGAGTGTTCTTCGAACACTTGAAGTTTTACCTTAGCTTTGGCGGACAAGTTCGTCAATTTGTGAGTTAGTAGAACATGACTTACTGCTCCATCTATCTCACCATCTACTTTTAGAGAGGAGAATTACTTCCTTGCTAGCTCTCTAATTTGAGCCAAGATAGATGATTCAGCGAAATCATCTTAAACTAGCTTACTGCTTGAGAGAGATGCTTCATTGGCTGTAAAATTTACCTTAACACCTTCATCACTCATTTTTCCATGCTTAGTAGAGTTCTCAGCATTATGAACTTCTTTAACCAGAGAATTTAGAGGGGTAGAGGATGGTTTTGAAGAAAGGTTTGGTTCAGAATTTTGTACATTTAAAGAAGTGGGATTGGGTTTGATCTTTATAAGGGAAGGAATTATAGAGGTTTGACTATTTGGTGGAAGAGAAGAAGTAGTATTTTGTGTTTAATATTGGAAGGAGGAGGAAAAAAAATAATCTTGTATAGGGGAAGGAGAATTTATAGAAGGAATAGGAATTTGAGAATTTACAAGAGTTGGATTTGAAGGATTTACAAGAGAAGAGGAATTGGGATGTACAGAAGAAATGGGGGAAGGATTTATAGGTACCTAGGGGTTTGCTGTTTGACCCAAGGATGGGTTAGCCTCAAGTAACTCAACTTGAGCAGATGTGGACTCAAGCTAAGTGGGAATTAGGTTAGGAATATTTGCCTCATGAAGAGCACATTCTTCATGGTCTATAATCTTCACATCCTCACCAACATCCTCTTCATCGCTACTCACCACTTGAACATTGCACTTCATTGGGTTAGTGGTGGTAGTTCGCTTTCATTGATTGCCCCTAGCTTTAGCTAGAATTTCTTCCTGAGGGGTTGTAGCCTTAGATTTTGTAGATTTAGGGTCCTATTTTCCTTTCTTAGACTTCCCTTTATCTACATCCTCCTCGGTTGTCTCAAGCTTGCGCTTACAATGAAGTAGGGTTTCCTTTCATTCCCTTGCATCTTCAGCTTCCTCAGCCTAACATCCTTCTAAACATGAGTCTTCAACTTAAAGAGCTTTCTTTGCCTGGCTAAGGACTGGGAAGGTGTGAATTTGGCCCTTTCTTTTGCTGGGCTTGCTCTAACTCTGTGAGAGCCAGCTTTAGCTTTGGGAGATGAAGTAGTAACTGTTATAGGGATTTGCTCTAGCTGAGCAGTTAAAGGCACATCTTCTACGGTTTCTTCACTAGACCCTTCAAAGTCCACTATAAAGGCATCTTCATCATCCTTTAGCACAACCTTTGGAAAGAAGTTGGCTCCACCAATGCTTTCTTCATCTTCAGGTCCTGAGCCTTAGTATAGCGGGTGTGAACCTGCTTATTCTTTAACTTCCTGAAATGGACCATATCCAGCACCTTCTTCACTGGAATGACCATCTCCCTCGGTCCATCAAAAAATGGAGCTACATCCAGCTTCACTACCTTCATAAGAGTTGTGATCAGGTAACCCTAATGGTAGACAATAGTAACATTAGTCAAGTGATGCATAAGCAAGTTGCTTGCCTTCTACCATATGGTAGACCATACACCTCTCAAAGTAGGAGCAGCTGCTGAGAAACCCAATCTTGGGAAAAAGCATCTTCACAAGAAGCTCATGAAAAGCTCTCGGTTCCCAGCTCATTCTTGATGCAGCGATTTCACCAGACCCATAGTTTGCGGGAAGTTCCCAATGTACTAGGACAGCCACTTTCTCCTCATCTCCAGCCTTTCTTAGCTTGGTGCTTTCAAAGCATGTTGAGAAGGCTTGACACCAAATCAAAGCAGATTAAGTATGAGAAGTTGTTGAATTCCACCATTAGAACATCGTCATAGCCCTAGATGGTGTAGAGAGTGGTATAGAAACCTTTGATGAAGCTTTTGATAGCAGGGCCTTGAGATTTTTATACTTAATCACCTTGCACATGAACCTTTGAGTAAAAGGCTCTCATAATTGACCTCAAACACTAAACTAAAATCCAAATTCTCAACCCATTCAACCTTGGTAAAAATAGTTCCAGGGGGAAACACAATCCTCTACCATGAACCATCGATATACACAAACATGTTCTTCTTAGATTCTCCTTGAAACTTGAGGGTTCTTTTGATTTGCACCATTGCACTTTAAAGGAATTTGAGAGTAGAGAAAAGGGATTAGGGTTCTTTGTAATTGAAGCAATTAAAATTCAAAAAGAAAGTCAACTCTCTCTTCAACTCCTTAGAACTTTTATAGATAAGTTTTATCATACAGAGATAAGTGGTATGCTCAAAGGAGAAGATTAAAATCAACACAGAGATCAACACTTGATTAACAGACTTAGTAAAATGGTAAGTTTCACAATAGATGGTTCCAATTAAAATGCTTCTTTTAAATAAAGTGGCGTTTTGATTTTTTAACCGTGAAACTGAATCTCACAGCATTACTTTAAAAATGAACAGTGTTAACTAATTGTTATCTCATTCGGCTAAGTTGAAAGGTGATTTCCAACACTTAGCCAAATTTTTTGATTTTTCTTCAAATGGGGTTCGCCATTCCAATTAGCTACCTTAGGACATTTAATTGTTCCTTTGCTAATGGTTTGGTGAATATTTCAGCTCTCTGTTCCTCAGAAGGAACATACTCCAGTTTGACATCTCCTCTTAGCACATGATCTCTTATGAAGTGATTACTAATGTTGACATGCTTCATCCTGCCATGTTGAACTAGATTCTTTGATAAGTCAATTGCGCTTTTGTTACCACACATAACTTCAAGGCATTTTGACTTTATACCATAATCTTTTAGTTGCTTCTTAATCCATAGCAATGGTGCTACACAACTTTCTACCACCATGTACTCAGCTTTAGCTATTGGGACCACAAACCTACATCATGAGAACTTTACAAATACTGGAGAATTCTCTTAAAAGATGGTAAGTGAGATTCCCTAGGGTCAGCTTGATAACGTGCATAATAGCAAACAACATACTAAATGTCTAGCCTACTAGTTGTTAAATAAAGAAGAGAACTGATAATACCTCTGTAGAACTTACTATCTACCGGTTTATTAGCTTCATCCTTACTTAAGATGGTATCAGTGGCCATGGGAGTGGACTTTTTTTTTAATTCTCCATGGAAAACTTCTTCAGGACTTCTTTGGCATACTTTCATTGCTCGATGAAGATTCCATCCTCACTTTTCTTGATATGAAGTCCAATGAAAAGTTGAGCTCTCCCATCATAGACATCTTAAACTCGTTCTTCATTTGCTTGATGAACTCCTTGCACAACTTCTCATCTGTTAATAAAAATGGTATCATCAACGTAGATTTGGACTAGCAACACATCTTTTCCTTGCTGGATAAACAGAGTTGTATATGTTTTTCCTCTCTCATAGCATTGGCTATTAAGAAAATTAGTTAGCCTCTCATACCAAGCTCTTGGAGCTAGCTTCAATCCATAGAGAGTTTTCTTATGTTTAAATACATACACCGGATTCTTCGGACCTTCAAAGCCTGGAGGATGGCGAACATAAACTTCCTCTTGGATGAATCCATTCAGGAATGCCCTTTAACCTCCATTTGAAACAATTTAAAGTTCAGATGAGATGCGAAAGCACACAAGATTGAATTTCTGCAAGCCAAGCTACAGGAGCATAAGTTTCATCATAATATGCCTTCATGTTGATTATAGCATTGAGCAACAAGCGTGTCCTTGTTCCTGACAACAACGCCATCTTAATTAAGATTGTTCTTGAAAACCCATTTGGTGCTAATGACTGATTTTCCTTTGGGATTAGGAATTAGATCCCAAACATCATTACACCTGAACTGATCCAGTTCTTCTTAAATCTCTGCCATCCAATAATCATATCCTTCTACATCTCCAAACTTCTGAGTTCAATCAAAGAGATAAAAGCTGGACGGCTCATCATATTGCTGAACTGACCTCGTGTCATTACTAGATTATGAACATCATCAACAAAGCTTTTGAACGGATGGTTATAATGAGTTCTAATCTCTCTTGGCAGACTTAGATCTACCGCATGAGGTTCTGCAATTGGTTGTTGAGGTTGAGGTTGATCCTCATCTTCGTTGAAGTTAATAGAGGGATCGTCATCTTCTTTGACTTTCTCATCTTCAGATTCTACTGATTTTAGTTCATATTTCATTAATTGTCTAATTACTGAGTTTGATAAAAGATTCATATGTTTCGTCTATACTACTCAGCAAGACTACCCAAGTGAATTTGATGAAGTCATCCATAACCACCAATGAAAATCTCTTACCACGCATGCTCATAGGTTAGACTATACCGAAAAGATCTAGGTGGAGGAGCTCCCATGGTCGCTTAATTACTACTTGATTAATTAGCCTAAATGATTTCTTAACTTTCTTACCGAGCTGGTGTTCGCCACTTCTCTACTGATAAGTTTAATAACTTTTTCGCAAAGAGTTTGGCTATATATTAATGGTGCCAAAAACTTCTTCAAGTATAGGTGTTGTCAATACCACTTATTAAAATAGAAAAATGATAATAATTGCAAGTATACAGTTGTGATTTAGTTTTAAAATATATCGAACCCACAGGGAAGGACTAGCTGTAAAGATCAACAAGGAAGACATAATAAAGAAAATAAAATAGATTTAATATTTTGGATAAGAGGATTAGAATGAAGAATGAGTAAATATAGATATGAAAGATTAGAGAATCTAAATATATAGATTTTCCCTACGAAATAAGGATAGCAGAGAAAACATGCAAGTTCAACAAAGATGTTACGATTCACTGAACTAATTGTGAGCACGGGAATTTTTACCAGCTCACGCGTTCAATGATGACGGCTTTTCGGGATTTTTAACCTCGAATCACACGATTTTTGACTGTCTGATGATCTTCATTTGGGAGCCTTCCCCGTCTCTAATTTATTTAAAAAAAAAGGGGGGACTTTAATTCAAAAAAAAATAAAAATAAATAAATAAAATAAAAAATATACATAAAACATGATGGAAAACCAGATCAGGGGACCCGCATTGCCTAAGGAGTGCAAGGTGAACCTCGCCAAAAAAGGGTTCGGCGAGGCAAGCCTCGCCAAGCTTTGGCGAGGCTCGGCCTCACCAGACTTTGGCGGGGCATAGCCTCGCCAAAGACTCTGGCGAGGCCGAACCTTGCCAGACTTTGCCGAGGCCAAGCCTCGCCAAAGTCTCTGGCTAGGCCGAGCCTGGCCAAACTTTGGCGAGGCCCCTGCCTCACCAAGCTTTGGAGAGGCACATGGCCTCACCAAAGTTCCGGTGAGGGGCCTCGCCGGACTTTTTTCCAGGCGAGACCCCTCACCAGAAAAATCTTACCTTTTTGGTTTTTTCGGGTTTTTTTCCTATAAATAGTCGAGTCATTTTCAATTAACGAGGGGAAAAAATTAAGAGAAAAATTCTCTCTCTCTCAGATAAAAAAATACAAACAATAATAATTTTTTTCTTCTTTTTTTTTTCTTCTTGGATCCAAAACGCTTTTGGATCCAAAATTTCTTCATCTTAGAACCAAACTTCACTTCATCTATTTCTTAAAAATTTCCTCAGATATTCTCGGGCCTAAAATAAATTTAGAACCCTAGTCTGATTATCTTTTTGGATAGATAAACACATTCTTTTCCAACATAACCATTATTTTCACGTAAAATCAGTAGAACTACAAAGACGAACGAGGAACGCTCCCGGGGATCGAACGGACACGCCGAAATGGATTCACACCAAAAGGGTAAAGCCTCTGAGTTCCTAGAGCTGCTTATTTTGTTTTCCTCCTTTTCTTCTTAATTTCTTTCTACATGTGAACCTAGGAATTATTTTATTTTATTGTAAATATTGTAATTCTCTTCTTCTTCTTTTTATTTCTTATTTATTTTTTTATTTTTTTAGTATTAGAATACCCCCACGAAGGGAATAAAATATATTCACGGATAACAGATTTCACATTTTGCCATGCGGTCATTTTCGTTAATAATATTGACCCACATACGTGTAAATAAAAATGAACTATTTTTATTTAAATTAACTACTTTAAAATCGTCGATGTTTTAATTAGGCCACGCGGGCTTCGATAAAATCAAATCGAACATACGTGTTATATCCCCTGTGCTAACCTTTGTGGATGCAGGTTAGATGTATGTTTAGGCTTTTATTTTTCCTTCGGGTATTGCACATATTTTACGGGAAATGTAGTTAATAGGGTAGCGAACGGTTGCATCCCCCGATTTTTGAAAGCCTTGTAATTTTACTTTTCGCTTTTTACTTTCCGCGTTTACTTACTGTTTTGTGGATGGTTTATTATTCCACTTTGTGAATATTTATTATTTCGCAATGTGTGAATCATGCATATAAACTTCAAAAATGACCTAAGTGCGAATATGCATAATTAAGAAAATACGGTTTTCTGTAGATGTAATATAATGTGATCACTTAAGAAATAAGTAACTTATCCCGGACCCGAATCTCTATGTCTTGGTGGGCCGTCCCCAGGATGTTAAGCCTCACAGGACTCTAATTCCTGGAAAGAGCTAATCCAGGTGGCGACTCCACACTAAGAGACGGCGAATTCGGGTTCGAACCGATCTTAAACGTTTTTCGCCTTTTTCTCTTTCAACCTTTTTTTCGAGTCCCCGACCTGGTGCTTTTCTCTTTTTCAAACTGCCCGGTGGACCGCGCCTATTAAATCTTGCGCTCTTGGCCCACCACTCCGTCTCGTCCGCTCACAGTGGCGACTCCACTGGGGATTTTTTCTAAAACTTGTTTTTTAAAAGGTTTTAGATTTTGGATAAGTGCCAAAAATTATTGATCACATCATTCCATTTTCTCTTAATTATGACATATTCATAATAACGCATTGTAGTAGAAGGGATTAGCCCATAAGTCTAAGGTATCCTTATTACCGCGAAGCTTTCTCTTGTACTAATCTGCCTCCCTAAGAAAAGATAGTACATGAGCGGGTGGAGCACTTGTTGCCACATCGCATGTACCTCCCTCGTTAGAGGCTTGGAGTGTGTTTTAGTACAACAAGAACCTTCTACTTCAACAACCCATGTATAACATTCATGTAAATAAACCATAGCCATTTTCCCTAGGGTGTTACCCAACAAACGCGATCATGCATTATATTTTCTGCAGGTGCGCTCCTTAGTATTTTCACGATACTAAGATGAACCAAACCTAGGATAGAGACTAACCAAAAACCCTACACGCGGGAGTTGTATGGTTGGAAGATATGATGTTGCATGCTATATGCTACTTGTATACTACTTTCAATTTTGTACAAATGTCATACTAACCATGAATTTTTGTGCAGACACTAGAACGCACACACTCATGATATTGAATATACATATCATGATACCACACCAATACCACATACACTTAAGCACAGTTGACACTATGGAGCGTGTCACCCTACAACATAAAACCACTTAGGAACATCACTTACCCTTTTCAGCGAGATGTCCACTTGACATCCCGCTATTAACCTGTACATGGCAAACATACCTTCCTGTTACTGCGTGATGTTCGCTTGACATTCGACACTTAGCCCGACCACATTACCCATTAGGTGTCCACTCAACATCCGACTCACAGCCCTTCCGGGGTAATTATACACACCAAAAGCCCAAATAGGGTAAATACCTACCCAAAACCTTTTTCCCACATTAAAGGATATCCTAGTCGAAATCCTAACCTAAGCTCACACGAGGCAAACTCACTACCTTACCAAATCACCAAGGGTATACGCCTCATACACGAATCATTCGCCCACACTAAGTAATAATTCACGTATCACCACATACCCTCAAATAACGATGACCACATAGGTATCCGAAACTCCGCCCTAATTAGGAAAAATAACCAAATCATTCTTTAGATAGCCACACGCGATAGTTGACTTCATTTCATTAGGGTACGTCACAATTTGACCTCCTCATCCCATGAGACCTAATCATAGAACGAAACCTCAAACTGTTGACCTATTACCACACAAGTAGCTTAGTCACCTCACTTACACCACTCACATTACGATGTCACACCAAACATTTC
The DNA here is from genome assembly GCA_949673415.1 of Euphorbia schlechtendalii. Taxonomy (NCBI): domain Eukaryota; kingdom Viridiplantae; phylum Streptophyta; class Magnoliopsida; order Malpighiales; family Euphorbiaceae; genus Euphorbia; species Euphorbia schlechtendalii. The sequence continues at coordinate 18,988 of CATIWQ010142500.1, read as the reverse complement.
CAACCCCCGTTGTTGGATTTTCATCCCCACATGTTTTCATCTTTGCCTAATGACTAACCTATTTATTTCAAATGGATTGACATACATGTTATTTCACATCATGGCATGCTAACCCCTTGTGAATGCAACCATAACATTAAACATCTCATGCATTACCCATATCATGAGTCATATCATGAATCTTACATGCACGGTCTAATATTCTACTCATGTATCAAAGGGGCTTGGAAGAGGCCAGGTTGCCGCCTGGTCTACATTTCCCTAATTGTGGCCAATCTGGAGGGGTTTCCGTACATTGACTCAAGTGAGGACTCGGGTTCGGACTCAGATTCAGCTCAACGCACTACTATGGCCAATCCACAAGGAGAAGGTGCAAGGGAAGGTCACTCGTTCCTAACGGGTCAAAATTCTCAGCAATCGTTGGTGAGCGCCGAGATTGCAGCTGCCCTGACAGCTTTTGCCAACAGCGAACAGCTAGCTATGCTCTTTCGCCAACACCTCAAGAGAACTCAGAATGCAGTGTCCAGCCCGGAGGTCACCCTTAACAATGTCAATCCAACGAGGGGACCTCATACCTCACACATGGTACCCCCAACTATCATTTATCAATTTGGGGCAGGACAAAGTCCGCTGAACCAGAATCCATTCTTCCCTGGACAAACTGTCCAGCCCGCATTCGCACCGGGACCTTTCTACCAAGGAATGACCCAACAGCCTATCCCCAGCTGGAGTACGTCGGTCACCTCACAATTCCAGGCACCTCAAATGACCCATTTTGCGGTATATCCCCAGGGGCAGTATGGCTCTTATCCAAGTAAAGGAGATGACATCCTTCAACAACCAAGAATGGTGGAGCTATGGCAACAGTTCTTGGCCATTCACGGTGGTCACCTAAGGAACACATACCCTGCGCGACAGACGATGGGAGAAGAGGACAGCTTAACCCCAAACTTCGCAATGCCGCAGTTTGAGAAGTACATAGGATCTGGCGACCCGCATGCTCACTTGATGCATTATCAAACAGTGATGAGAGCATTGAGGGTCAGCGATCGAATGATGGCTAAGCTCTTCGTCATTACCTTAGGCCACCCGGTCAATGAATGGTACAACCACCTTCCGCTAGATATAGCTACCAATTGGAGTAGCCTCACTCAAGCTATGCTGGAGCATTATGTTTTCAACTCTCAGATGGAAACCACAATGCAACATTTGGAGGCCATAAGGCAAAGGCAGGTGAGAACTTCAAATCTTATTATACACGTTGGATGGCTACACAAATCAGGCTACAGACTCGTTTGACCCTACCGGAGATGATAACAAAACTGTTGGACAGTGCACTACCACTATACAAGAACAAATTCGGATTTGATAGCTTCTCTAGCTATCAAGAAGTGTTTGAGAAGGCAGAACGGATGGAGCACTTCAAGTCCATGGACACCTATGGGGGGAAGATTATGCAATATTTAGCTTTCAGCTACTTTGCCCATGGGGCTTTTGAATTACTTGTTAAATAAATTAAACATTGTTTATTTGCTTGATATTTAATCAATGACATCACGCATTCTCATAAACATATTCATAATGTTTTTTAGCACATGTGACACATCATTTTATGAAATTAATTTGGGTATAAATGGATTTTCCACAATAAATTCAAATGATTTGACTCTTGAGAGAAAGTGGGAGATAAATACATGTACTTAGACAACGTGTGATAACAATTGCCTCATCATACAATGACGAAAGATCAATGGAAAGATCTCCAAGCACGAAACATCCACTAACTCAACCAAGACAATGAAGCATGCAAAGATCAAAGCCTCATCATACAATGATGAAAGATCAAATGGAAAGATCTCCAAACACGAAAAGTCCACCAACTCAACCAAGAGAACGAAGCATGCAAAGATCAAAAGGATCAGAGCTAGAATAAGGCCAAAATGTCGACCAAGCAAGTTGGGACCAAACAACTGAAGCAACATCACCAAGAAGGAGTCAAATCATTGGATATGTCAACAACTCCATCACAGCCATTCACAAGACCAAACATCGTCAACAACTCCACCACCACAATTCATGGAATAGTCATACAAAGGTCAATACTAAAGATAAAAAGAAGCTAGATTGTTGAACACATCAATAACTCCTTCGCATGACAAGCTACTATTTACAATCATCGAACCATTAGAGGAAACGCCAATGATCAAGACTCATCATCACATACGCCTCAAGCCAGCAAGGCGGCATGAGCACCAACCAATTAACCAAAAATGCCAAACGAGATAACAACTGAAGTCATGGACATGGATAGCAGCTGATCTACCAAATCAACCAAGTCTTGCGCAATTGCTACCACACATAGGTGAAAGAAATAAATCTCTAAAAAGCAGTACAAATAAAAAAAAGAATAAATTTGTAACCAGCCTGTCAATTAACACTTGGTTAGCTGAGCAAAAATTAAGGCTTCTTTTCAAAACCACAAAAAGAATAGTCCGCTGAGTTGAAAACCTGAAAAGGGCGGCTCAGGAAAAACTTAGGACATTGAGAGAACAGCATTGGTTAGAAAACCTGAAAGGGATAATTGATGGCAAGAGTAAAATCATTTGAAACATTTATATTCCTGTTAAGTTCATCAATGAATTGTTATTTTTTGCTGAATCTTTATGCATATGTTTATCTTGATTGCTTGCATGCCGATGGTAGAATGTCGCAAGGAAACACAAAAAAAATGAAAATAAAGAAAAATAAGTCCGCTGGATTGAAAACGTGAAAGGGCGGTCCAGGCAAAAATTAAGACGGGGTTCGATAGATTGAAAACCCGCAAGGGCGATCTATGCAGAAATTAGAACCGAAGAAATATCAAATTCATCATCTCCTCCTTGGAACGGTACGAGGCATCATATACCTTTAACACTTCAAGTAAAATGGCTTCCAAGCGATCATTGCTGACACAAAGCGGGATCAGCGATTCATCCAGACTTTTCCTCAAATTAGATCCAAGCTATGAACATGAATCTGATTCAACGAACCCATGGTCATCGCTTTGAGGAGTCATCCATGGAATCCTTAACAAGATAAGGGGCAACCATGCACTAGCACGAGAGAAGGCTCTTCAATGAACGAAGTCCATGACACCTACAATAGATGAACATACATCATATGATAAAAATTGTTCATGCATAATATCATGCATACATTACATTCTCATAATTTCATTTACAGACGATGCCGAACTGCGGCAACACTGTCCCGATAAGCAAGAACCTCCACCTCCACATGAGGAACCTACGAGCAAGATGATGGCCCACTCAAGACTAAAGTCAACATTGCAACAAATGCCTCCTACAACGGAGTGGAAACAAGTCAAAGTCGCCTTTGCAACAGATTCAGGCACCTATCTACAATCATCACAAGGGACACACAAAGACTGCAATCGAAGAATGAAATGGTTTTCGACTACAACAGGGACGCCGCAGAAAGAAACGGTCGACCCGCCCACAAGAGGCATCAAGTACCCAAGGGATTCTGAAGAAGGAGATGGATAACCCTACGAAGACACAGCGCCAGAAAGGAAGGCCTATGTCATCACCAATTAGGAATAAGAAGTCGCCAGTCGCACCGGTGAGGTATATTCTCAATCCCTTCACTCTTTTCGTGTGATAATACTAGTTATGCAACCAGCAATTATCACACAAGGGGCAGCTGGGAGCATGGGATTTTTTACCAGCTCACACATTCAATGATGATGGCTTTTCAAGATTTTTAACCTCGAATCAGATGATTTTTGACTGTCCGATGATCTTCATTTGGGAACCTTCCTCGTCTCTAATTTATTTAAAAAAAGGGGGACTATAATTAAAAAAAAATAAAAATAAATAAATAAATAAATAAAATAAAATAAAAAATATGCATAAAACATGACGGAAAACTAGATCAGGGGACCCGCATTGCCTAAGGAGTGCAAGGCGAACCTCGCCAAAAAAGGGTTCGGCGAGGCAAGCCTCGCCATGCTTTGGCGAGGCTAGGCCTCGCCAAAGTTCCGGTGAGGGGCCTCGCCGGAATTTTTTCCCGGTGAGACCCCTCACCGAAAAAATCTTACCTTTTTGGTTTTTTCGGGTTTTTTTCCTATAAATAGTCGAGTCATTTTCAATTAAAGAGGGGAAAAAATTCAGAGAAAAATTCTCTCTCTCAGATAAAAAATACAAACAATAATAATTTTTTTCTTCTTTGTTTTTCTTCTCGGATCCAAAACGCTTTTGGATCCAAAATTTCTTCATCTTAAAACCAAACTTCACTTCATCTAATTCTTAAAAATTTCCTCAGATGTTCCTACTGGAAATGTAGTTAATAGGGTAGCGGGTGGTTGCATCCCCCATTTTTGAAAGCCTTGTAATTTTACTTTTCGCTTTTTACTTTCCGCATTTACTTACTATTTTTTAGATGGTTTATTATTCCGCTTTGTGAATGATTTATTATTTCGCAATACGTGAATCATGCATATAAACTTCAAAAATGACCTAAGTGCGAATATGCATAATTAAGAAAATACGGTTTCCTGTAGATGTAATATAATGTGATCACTGAAGAAATAAGTAACTTATCCCAGACCCGGATCTCAGTGTCTTGGTAGGCCGTCCCCCGGACGTTAAGCCTCACAGGACTCTAATTCCTGGAAAGAGCTAATCCAGGTGGCGACTCCACACTAAGAGACGGTGGATTCGGGTTCAAACCAATCTTAAACGTTTTTCACCTTTTTCTCTTTCAACCTTTTTTCTGGGTCCCCGACCCGGTGCTTTTCTCTTTTTCAAACACCCTGGTGGACCGCGCTTATGAAATCACGTGCTCTCAGCCCACCGCTCCGTGTCGTCAGCTCAAACTAATCTAACAGACTCGGTTCAAAATACCCGAATGTTAAATTATTAGCCAATAGAGCAACAAATGAAATAACTTTTCTCTACCTAGCGCAAATGAATTGAGATAATTATATAAACATGGACAACATCAATACTATGCTTAGTACGGGTCGCTCTCACATAGGCACATTTAGCAAGTTACCACTCCAAAATTGTTGGCTCACTAAACAAAGTTATATCACAGATCCAGTGATTATACATGATATTGTTAACCCCGAAACTACTCTTAAAATTAACTCCAATGCATATAATTTGATTAATATAAAAGGCTCAACACAAAATACGCATTATGACACATAGACATATCATAAACTTCAAAATAGAAAGTATAAGTAGAAAGCAAAGCAAAGTTGTAAGGTATGCAAGTGAAAGATAAAGTTGATCAAACTGTATCCACTCTTTAATGGGAGTCGTCTATTCCTACAATTCCAACGTCTGCTTTGAATTCGGTCTTGGCCTGTATAGAACCTCCGCTAGGATGCTATTCTTTGCGAATATCGAACAAACGAATATTGAAGAATGAAAACTTTTATTGATAAGTGATTTGCAAGTACACTTATACAACAACCGCTCGAGAATATAGAGAAATCTAGTGATCGAAACAAGGATTCGAATCACTTAAACTTTTTCTCACTAACACTTATCAACTTAGCGAATTCTTTATCTATACACACACTATATCTGTCTCATGCACTCTAATGTTTTCCCTTTGCTTGATTGCATGAAATTGTGAGGTCTTGAAGCCCTATTTATAAAGTTCGAAGGGTTGTATCTATCCATACGAAGAGTTGTATCCATTAGTGAATGATTGCATCACTTCATTGTGATTGGTTGAGAAGCTTCAATCTAATCCACAATGGATAGGCACCTTTTCATGATTCGTTAGTTTCTGACAGGTTTCTATTCATTGATAGTTAATGGCGGTTGATGGAGGTTGATCGTCCTTATCTAGTGGTTAGTTGTTAAGAAGATTAAACCAGAAAACCATCCAAGTCACGACCGCTATATACAAGTCGCGACCGTGAATCTTTGATTGGCAGATTTCTATTTTTAAGAAAACAAGTCACAATCGTGAAGATCCATGTGGATCAATCGTAGAGGCTATCCTAGTTTTGAAGCTCGTGCTAACGAAGTTCTGCAGAATTGCTCTAAGGAACACCGCTACCAAAGAAAGGTAAAACACACATCAACTGTTAATGTTCTAAGCTTAGATGCTAAGTTTATTTTATAAGCTTTATAAACGTAAAAGCATCTATAAACATTTTAACTTAGATTATATAAATCATGGCATGCTTAGGAGATCTTTAGTTTAATTTTAGGTTTTGAAATTCCATCTTGCATCATTTGCATGGTCAAATACTATTTTGAATAAGCAGCAAATTCTTTTGTAAATCCCTCAGTTTCTACTCCTATGGATACTAAAATTCTTTTTCCTTCTATAAATTCTCAACCCCCAAACTCTATAAATTCACTGGTAAATATTCCTTCGTCTTCTAACCATACCCAAGATTCTTTTTCCCCACATTCTTCTCCTTCCCATACTGAAACACAATCATAAAATAATTATTCTTTTCTTCCACCAGATACCCAAACAACAATAATTTCTTCTCTTGTAAAATCTAAACCAACCTCCGCTTCTTCAAATGTACAATCTTCTGAACCAACCACATCTTCAAACCCATCCTCAACACCTCTAATCCCTCTAATTAGAGAAGTTCCTAATGTTGAGAACTCTGCTCAGCATGGAAAGGCGAGTGAGGGGGTTACTAAGGAAAATTTTACAACCAAAGAAGTACGTACCTCTAACAGCAAGCCAATCTAAGAGGACTCGACTGATTTATCTATCTCGGCACAAATAAGGGACTTAGCTAGGAAGAAATTCCCAACTCTTAAGTCTCTAATTCTAAGTTTGATGGGGTAGTTAGTGAATTGCTTTAACAATTGAGGACTTATTTATCTACAAAACCCAAGGCTAAGCTCCTAGAATTCGATGAACATATAAGCTTACCCTCTGAATCTATCTACGTTGAGGAGTTTGAGAAGATTCAAGGTATTTTATTTGTGATTCAAAATCACTTAGCCAAGGAGAGAGCTAAAAGCTTGGTGGATAATATGGCTCTAATCTTAACTGGCTCATCGGATTCTGTAGAGCAGTTTGGCACATTACATCTATCCCCACGTCTACTACGCTCACTAATGCATTCGTAGGAAAGATAAAGGGTAGTGTAGATGTTGCTTATGAGTAGTTGAGTAGTTTGAGTTCCACAATGGAAACTCAAGCTACACAATTCCATAAGTTTGGGGAAGAGGAGGCCAAGATCAAGAAGAGCACCGATGGAAAAATTGACAATGTGCTTAAGGAGGTGGAAACCACAAATATATTAGGCACAACATGGTGAAAGTGCTAGAGAGTAGTCTAGGCTCACGGTCAACTATGATACAAAACTTGATCACTTTATGAAAGATATAAATGAGGTTGCAAAGAAAGCTATTTAACAGCGTGTGTTGACCATTGATGCTCTCACTAACAAAATTGATACTATATGCAAAGAGATCAATGATAATAGAGATGACTCTATGAAGAAGGCGTAGAAGACTATCTTTGAGTCTATGAGCAAGATCTTTCCAGAGCCTATTGAGTCCTTAAACCCTGAAAATGGTCTCTCAATACACAAGAAGCTCAACGTACTTATATCCAAAATCAAAGATGTTCATAAGAATGTAGCATAACTTGTGATAACTAGGATGTATGATGATAAGGACATTGACTATATTGCAAGGTGTATACCATCTATTTGCCCAAGGATCCTAGACATGGAAGTAAAGCTAAAGATTGCTCTTTGTAACTCAGATTTTTGAGCTCTGTTGTAGTCCTTTAAATAGTTCTCTTGCAAGGGATTTGATCAAGTAGCTCATCTTTCCATGTGCCATCATCTGCTCCTTACAGAATTGAATGATCAAGATTTTCTAACTAAAAAGGGTAAAGGGATGTTGGAGGAAGAGATTTTACCTCAGATCATTGGTAGGCAGGAGGATTTTCAGTCTACTTTAGACTCCTCTAATATCTACCTTGAACAAATTGTAAAGGGCTAGATATCAAAGGGGGAGAAGGTTGTTGAAGATGAACTCAAGATCGTAATTCTTAACAAGTTATCTTTGCCAAAACATCCTCAGTATCCTCCTCATCATCATCAACAGCAACAACAAATGCAAAGTCAACCAATTCCAACCTCTGATAAAACAAAAAAATCTAGACAGACTTCATCTTCACAAACTTGCAAATAAGCCATTATATCTAGTATAGGAAAATCTTATAATAGGGAAGTCTTATATTCTTAGTTCAGGACATAATTTGTTCACTACTAAGTATTTTTTTTTTTATCATTAATGAAATATTGCAAGTTTTCTTATCCAAGTTAAGAACTTCTTAACTTTTTTTGTTAAGTATGTATGCTACTATCCATTGATACTCTGATGCATGATTACATACAAAGAGACCAACATTAAAGAAAAAGCTGAAGTAGGACAAAGTCCCAATTTGAAGAAACTTCCTCTAAGTATGGGGGAGTTGTGCTGACCAAAAAAATTCACTTAGTATGGGGGAGTCCACACTGACTTAGGAATTAACTCAGCATCGGGGAGTCTTACATCACTTTCCATGTACTTCGATATCTTTAAACTATTTATTTAATTAATCTCTTCTACTGCCTAGTTTGTAATCTATCCAAAATGGGGGAGATTGTTAATTTCAGGTTAATAGTACTTCATAGTACTTAAAAATTTTTAGAAATAACAAAATGTCTATAACAGTCAAATTAATTAAGTACTAAGTATACTCTTAATTAATAAAGTCTACTTGAGTTTTTTTAAGGGAAAACAACTCAGTTTACTGAGTGATTAATTAAGTTACAGCTTAGGATAAGAAAATCTGAGTTAATTTTAGTATTACATGGTTTTAAAGATATGCACTCAACTTTGCTGAGTTAACTTTTTGTAGCAAAAAGCTAAGTTACTTCGACTCTCAGAGAATTAAATGACACATATGCTGCTAATGGTTTTTGTGAGAAATGGAATATTCCTTTGATGCTTTTCAAGAGAAAATGCGTTGAAATTAAAGAAGTTATTCCAGTGGTCCTCACATCCAAAAGGTGTCAGTACAGAATGTTAGAGATTCTTCACTAAAGTCCAAGATAAAAGGAATGGCCTAACATGCCCTGGTTCTCAATGTCTCCGCCCAACTCTACAACATCAGCAAGTCAACGAATTATAGAATTCCACTTTACATCTCGCGCACTTCTCTATCAAAAAAAATTCTTGAAGATAAATGAGTTTTGGATGCTTTGGATTAATAGATTAATCTCATCCCTCAATGTTTGAAATATATGTCTCTAAATATTTTGGAATTTATTTCAAACAGGTAAATTTGAACGATTTAAAGAGAAGAAAAATTGAGAAAGCTGTCAAGATGAGAAGTTTGCAATGACTACTTCCAAGATCTTCAAACTATAAATAGAAGACTGAAGTAGATGTTCAAACTTGGTGGTTTGCCTTGAATTTCTCTAAGGGCTAAAACACCGTTCAAATACACATGGCTTTCAGAAATTCAAATCAAGGAATTAGCAAACACAACTTTTCTAGATCTGTTTGTGATATAGAGAATAGCACTAAAGATTTGACCTTGTAAAGGATTCAAAAAATCTATAATTTGAATTCCTCTGTTTGCATTTTCTTTGACAAATATGAGTGTTTATTTAGGAAGGGTACCTAAATTGAGTTTGAGAGGTAGTTAGAAAGGAAGGTACTTCTTGTAATCTCTTCTACCCGATGTAAAGGCTTCTTTGCCTAAGAAAGGAACAAGTTACTAGTGGTTTAAAGCTTAGAAAGGAATCCGAGGATTGGAGGTAGACTAGGGGCTGAATTAGGATAAATTTCAAGTGTAAAAGTTCTAACCTTACTCATTTGCCTTTATCACGCTAGATTGCATTCATCATTCCTTCTATATTATCAATTTTGCTTGAAAAACCAATTCTAACTGAGTAGAGTACTCAGCAAGCGATTGAAGATAAATTGCTCTAATTGAGTAGAGTACTGAGCAGTTTATAATTCTTACACTCAGCTTAGCATGATAAACTTAACACGCATCTAAAAACATAACTTGGTAAAAGAATTTGCCCAAATATTAAAAAGTACGCAAGAACTCCATTCACCCCCTCTGGTCTTATTTTAAGATGTTTAGGACTTACAGATTGGATCTCGACCTGACCTAGACAATGTCGGTGTTGCAATAGGTTGTTCCATGCTTACACTTTCTTGTACAATTATTGTAGGATCAATAAGTTGATTATTTGTTTAATCTTCTTGAGCACCCAACTCAAGATTTCTCCCACTAGCTTTCACAGTTCGTGTTCCTTCTGAAGGAACTAAGCATTCCTAGAAACAAGTACCTTTTGTTCCTTTAGATCATAAAAGATATAACCCATAATCTCCTTAGGGTAATCTAAAAATAGACATCTAATAAACAGAGCACCTAACATATCTAAACTTTATCCTCTTTACATAAGTAGGCATCCCCAAACTCTCAGGTGAGAAAGAGTTGGAATCTTACCATACCACATTTCATATGGTGTTTGATTAACTGATATAGAGGGCAATCTATTTAGAATATAAACTATGCTCTTAAGTGCATAACCCCAAAAGAATCTGATGAGTCTACTTTGCTCATCATGTTCTATTTTTACTTTATGACACTCCATTATTTTAGGGTATATAAGGAGGTGTCTATTGGGATAAAATACCATTATCCCTTAGATAATCCTAAAACTCTTGACTTAAGTATTAACCACTTCAATCAGATCTAAGGGTCTTTATACTTTTCCCAAGTTATTTCTCTACTTCGGTAATGAACTATTTCAATTTCTCAAACTTTCAGACTTTGCCTCATATGGTACAAATAACCATATCGTGAGTAATCATCCATAAAGGTTATAAAGTAGACGAAACTTTCATGTGCCTTAATACCAATTAGACTACGTACATCAGAATGTATTATTTCTAGAGTACTTTTACACGTTGACTCTTTCCTTTGGAAGTATTCTATTATCATCTTTCCTTTTAAACAAGGTTCATACGACCCATATGATTCCCATTCTATTAGGCCCTAGTCCTCATATTTATGTAACTTAGTTAAGCGAGTCTTATTTATATGGCATAGACGATAATACCATAAGTATGAAGATTTCTCATTATCTAAATTTGATTTCTTAGCAATATTCATATTAAGAATTTCTATATTAGTCTCTAGAACATAAACGTCATTCACACACATTCTGCAAACACAAAGAATATTATTATGATGAATTTGACAATTTGAACAATTTCTATTACATTTCCCTCTTTGCAAGCCTCCTATTATTCTACAACCCTACACATAAGTGCAGATATAAGTAATACCCATGTAGACTCATAAGGACTGTAGAGAAACTATCTATCATAATTATATCTGAAGTAGATGCCTCACTTGGCTTCTTCTTCACTTGTTCAAAAATCTGAACCTTGCAATCCTTCTTTAAATAACCTAATTTGCCACATCGGAAGCAAACATTTGTAGTTCCTTTCTTCCTTTTCTTCTTGACATTCAGACCCTTTCCAAAATGGGATCCATCCTTGAAAGTTTTGATTTTCTCAACTAAAAGTAAATCCTTTGGATCCTTTTGAATCTTAGGCTCTATTGTTTTCAGCGTCAATCTTATTCATATAATAGTTAGTCATAAATTGTGAGTAAATATCAGTTAATGAAGCAAGAATGAGAACTACACGCAATTTGTGATCCACCACAAAACCCATTCGAGTCAGATACTCTATATAACATAACAATTTAAGAGCATGCTGAGGTGCTAGTCTACATCTTCGAAATGAAGCTTAGAATTCATGGTTTCTAACATTACACATGCTATATCCATTTCAATAGAATCAGGGAGGGGCTCATCTAAAATATAAGCTATCCTTTAGATCTAAGAATTATCCTCACCGCCCTGAACCAATCACTAAAAATCAAACCATCTAATTTGTTGCCAAGAATAAGGGAAAATATTTAAGTTTGGATTCATTATTCAACCTAGATATATGATAGAAATTTTTTAGACATTAGCATATGTACATGTATTTATATAAGGTCTTTAATTAAACACATATTTCCTACTATTTTATCAAAATCGCCCCTTCTATTGAATTCGAGAAAACATGGTCAAAAAATTTTTTCCTTAGTAGGTAGCATCCATAGCCCATTTAACATGACCCCCACTATATCAAGTAAAGCCATAATTGAAATCCATCATTAGAACCCATCCATTTACATTCCATGCAATTGTTAGTCCATTTGAGTTCTCTTTCTTGAGATGTGCGTACCCAATTGTACGACTCCTCAAATATGTCTCTAATCTAGCATTAACTACAATAATATGGACAATGAACCCATTTTGATTAAGTCTTTAACCTTATCTAGTCTTATGGCTAAACACATGTTAAGGGAAAGCAAGTTTTACATGTTCTTACATTCATTAATAAGATTCTTATCACGACTTATGATAGAAAGATAATTTACCGCCTTAATATTGTTATAGGGGTTTTATTGGTGAAGTTACATCCTAGTCTAGGACTTAACAATGAATATGATTATGATAATAATAATTCTGGGCTATTTGGAATTATTAATCTAAGGGATTGATCACAAGATTTTGACTATACTCTTTTCGAAACACTTATCTTCGTAAACGGTGCTAAAAACTTGTTCCCCACTTTTCTACCAATAATATAAAAGTTCTTAATATGAACAGGTGTTGTCAGTATCAATTATCAAATAGAAAAATGATGATCACTGCAAGTATACAGTTGCGAAGTAGTTTTAAAAGATATAGATCCCATAGGGAAGTAATTCAGTTCTAAGGACCAACTAGAGTTTTGGAACAAAAGAAATATGATAAATTGTAGGGTTTTGATTGATGGATAGAAGAATAGACAGATGCATGAATAGATTAGAGAAGATGTAAACTATATAGATATTCCCTAAGAACAAGTATAGTAGAGAAAAAAATGCAAAGTAATCAAAGTTATTTTAAACACAAGATAACTTCAACAAATTCGGTTCTTGATGTCCAAATATTCAATAATTCACCGCAGAGCAACACATGAAATGACTTTTCTAAATCTAGGGTAAACGAATTATAACACTTATAAGAACCTGAATAACAATAATACTATGCTTAGTACGGGTCGCTCTCACATAGATATATTTAGTAAGTTACCACTCCAAAAATGTTGGCTCACTAAACAGCGTCATAATCACAAATCCAGTGATTATACACAATCTTGTTAACCCCAAAATCACTCTTAAAGTTAACTCGAATGCATATAACTTGATTAATATAAATGACTCAAGATGAAATACTCGTTATGACACATAGACATATCAAAAACTTAAAATTAGAAAGTATAAATAGAAAACAAAGTAAAGTTGTAAGGTATGCAAGAGAAAGCTAAAGTTGATCAAACCATATCCACTCTTTAATGGGAGTCATTAATTCTTGCAATTCCTACGTCTACTTTGAATTCGGTCTCGATTCATACGGAACCACCACTAGGATGCTATTCTTTGTGAATATCGAAACAAATGAATGTTGAAGAAAGGAAACTTTTATTGATAAATGCTTTGCAATTACACTCATACAACAATCGCTCAAATATGTGGAGAAATTTAGTGATCGAAATAAGAATCGAATCACTTATACATTTTTCTCACTAACACTTTGAACATAGCGAAATCTATACAATTTTCACTCTCTATCCATGCATACACGCATTCATCACACCATACACCACATCTATCATGCCACACCCCCATGAAAATGGGTGGTTTTAAACTCTATTTATAAAGTATGAAGGGTTGTGTCTATCCAAATGAAGAGTCATGTCCATTGGTGAAGGGTTGCAGCACTTCAATGAGATTAGATGCAAAGTTTATCCTTATCCATAATGGAAAGACACCTTTTTGCGATTGGTCAAGTTCTAAAATGTATCTTTTCATCTGATAGTTGATGGTGGTTGATCATTTTTATCCGGTGGTTGGTAGTTGAATAGAGATAACCAATAATCTTTACAAGTTGCGAGCGTGAATTACATGTCAAGATCGTGAACAATGGTTGGCAACTTTCTATTTTTGAAGTGTGATAAGTCAAGATCGTGAATGGGTGTCACGATTGTGAACAATGCTTTTCTTCATGATTCTTCTTTGCAACTTTACCGATCTTTAACAACTTCGATCGCTAGCCAAATCCTTGTGTTCCATGCATATTTTTGCACCTTTTTTTACTCTTTTACATAGAATTCCATCTTTGATCATTTCACTCTCGAGATTCACCTAGTTTCTGCACTTGCATAAAAAAAACTACATACCACGTGAAATCTTTTATATGAAGTATTAAATGACTTTAATCCATATCATTTTATAAGAAAAATTATCATGATAATAAGTGTAATTATTGTTTGCCACATTTCTACTGATAAGTTTAATAACTTGTTTGCAAGATTTGGCTACACTCGTTTCGAAAGGCTTATCCTCAATAATAGTGCCAAAAACTTGTTCATGTAAAATACAGGTGTTGTCAATACCTTTTATAAAATAGAAAAATGATGATAACTGCAAGTATACAGTTGCGATGTAATTTTAAATGATATCAAACCCACAAGGAAGGAACCAAGTCTAAGGATCAACAAGGGAAAACAGAGTAAATAAAATAAAAATAAATTGGAGGTTTTAGATAGGAAGATTAGAATGAAAAATGAGTAAATATAGTGTGAAAGACTAGAGAATCTAAACATAGAGATTTTCCCTATGAACAAGTATAGCAGAGAAAACATGCAAGTTCAAAAAATATGTTACGATTCATTAAATTAATCTAACAAACTCGATTCAAAATACTCAGATGTTCAATGATTCGCCGTAGAGCAACCCATGAAATAACTTTTCTAAACCTAGCGCAAACGAATTAAGACAATTATATAAACCTAGACAACGTCAATACTATGCATAGTATGGTTCGCTCTCACATAGCCACATTTAGCAAGTTACCATTCCAAAAATGTTGGCTCTCTAAACAGCGTTATATCACAGATCCAGTGATTATACACGATATTGTTAACCCCGAAACTACTCTTAAAATTAAATCCAACGCATATAACTTGATTAATATAAAAGACTTAGCACGAAATATGCATTATGACACATAGACATATCATAAACCTCGAAATATAAAGTATAAGTATAAAGCAAAGCAAAGTTGTAAGGTATGCAAGTGAAAGCTAAAGTTTATCAAACTGTATCCACTCTTTAATGGGATTCGTCAATTCCCACAATTCCTACATCTACTTTGAATTCAGTCTCGGCCCGTATAGAACCTCTACTAGGATGCTATTCTTTACGAATATCGAACAAAAAAATATTGAAGAATGAAAACTTTTATTGATAAGTGATTTGCAATTACACTTATACAACAATCGCTCGAGAATATAGAGAAATCTAGTGATCGAAACAACGATTCAAATCTCTTAAACATTTTCTCGCTAACACTTATGAACGTAGCAAAACTAGATATTTATTCTCTATCTATACACTATGCACTATCTTTCACCCCTTTCTTCTATACGAAATTAGTGACGTTTAGAGCCCTATTTATAGAGTTCGAAGGTTTATGTCTATCTAAACGAAGAGTAGTATCCATTGGTGAATAATTGCATCTCTTTATTGTGATTGGTTGAGAAGCTTTGATATAATCCATAATGGATAGGCACCTTTTCATGAATTGGTTGACTTCTGATAGGTGTCATATCGTTGGAAGTTGATGGTGAGTGATCATGCTTATCTAGCGGTTGGTAGTTAAGAAGATAAAACCAGAAAACCATACAAGTCGCGACTGCGATATATAAGTCGTGACCGTGAATCTTTGATTGGCAGACTTCTATTTCTGAAGTATACAAGTCATGACCATGAATGATTATCACGACCTTGAATTGAGTTTTTCTTCAGAATTCTCCTTGTAACTTTGTCGATCTTTGACAGCTTCGATCCTAAGCCAATTCTTTAAGTTCAATGCATCTTTTTGTACCTTTTTCACTCTCTTTTCATAGAATTCCACTTTAGATCATTTTACTCCCAAGATTTACCTAATATCTGCATTTGCATCAAAAACAACTATATACCACGTGAAATCTTTTATATGAAGTATAAAATTACTTAATTCATAGTGTTAAATGTATAGAATTAATATGATAATAAGTGTAATTATACACTTATCAACCAAGAGGGCCCAAAACACAGTGTCTATACCGGAGGTCACCCTTAACAACGGGGGTCCAATCCATCAACCCGGAACAGGGGGACATCCCACCTCACACATGGTGCCCCCAACTACCTTTTATCAGTTTGGGCCAGGACAAAGTCAGCTGAACCAGGCTCAGTTTGGATGGCCAGGATTTAACTTCGCCAATCCTTTCCAGCAGTAATCTGGTAACCAATTCTTCCACGGGCTACCTGGCCAGCCAATGTTCGCACCTAGACCTTTTTATCAAGGAATGACCTAATAGCATATTCCTAGCTAGAGTACGTCAGTTACCTTACAATTCCAGGGACCCCAGCTGCCCACTTTCACGGCATTTCCCCAGGGGCAATATAGCTCTTATCCAAGAGTAGGGAACGCCATCCTCTAACAACCAAGCATGGTATAATTGTGGTAACAATTCTTGGCCACTCACGGTAGCAACTTAATGAACATATACTTTTCACAACAGACAATTGGGGATGAAGATAGCTTACCCTCAAACTTTGCAATGCCACAATTTGAAAATTATATGGGATTTGGCTACCTGCTCGCTCACTTAACGCATTATCAGACTGTGATGAGAAAGGGTCAGTGAACAGATGATGGCTAAGCTCTTTGTCATCACCTTAAGCCACCTAGTCAATGAATGGTATAGCCACCTTCCACTAGACATAGCCACTGATTGGAATAGTCTTGCTCAGGCTATGATGGGGCATTATGGTTTGAACTCTTAAAAGGAAACCACAAAGAAACATCTAGAGGCTATATGGCAGGAGCAGGGTGAGAGCTTCAAATCCTACTATGCATGTTGGATGGCCACATAGGTCAGGCTTCGAGCTCGCTTAACTCTACCAGAGATGATAACAAAGCTTCTGGATGGTGCACTGCCATATAGGTACAAGTTTGGGTTAGACATTTTTTCGAGCTATCAAGAAGTGTTTGAGAAGGCGGATAGGATGGAGCATTTTGAATCCATGGACACATCTGAGGGATGCTAGAAGAACCCATGATTGATGATGTAATAAATTAGCTTTTAGCTACTTTTCCCACAAGGCTTTTGAATTTTTGAATAAATTGAACTTTGTTTATTTTCTTGATATTCTCTTGATGACATCACTCACTCTCATAAGCATATACATAATGTTTTTAGCACGTGTGACACATCATGTCATGAAATTGATTTGGGTATAAATGGATTCCCCAAAGTTACAATAAATTCAAATGATTTGACTTTTGAGAGAAAGAGAGAGATAGACTAATGTACTTAGACAACGCGTGATAGCATCTGCCTCATCCTACAAAGACATAACATCGACAGAAAGATCTCCAAGCATGAAATGTCCACTGACTATTAAAATAGTCAATCAAAGGAACGAAGCACGCAAAGATCAAAATGATTGAAACCGGAATAAGACCAAAATGTCGACAAAGCAAGTTGAGACCAAACAACTGGTGTAATGTTACAAAGGAGTCAGATCGTTGAACACGTCGACAACTCCATCACACGGCTCACCACTATTCATAGGGTAATCAAGCAAAGGTCAAAATGACCAAAGCAAATTGAAGCTACCTTGAAGGTCAATAACAAAGACAAAAAGGAGTCAGATCATTTAACACGTCAACAACTCCTTCACACGGCTCACTGCCATTCATGGGGCAATCATTACATCATTAAATAATTGAACTAAAAAAGAAACGTTGATAATCAAGACTCATCATTGAGTACACCTCAAGCAAGCAAAGCGGTGTGAGCACCAACCAATCAGTCAGAAACATTGAACGAGATAATAAATGAAGTCGTGGACATCAACGGTGACCGATCTATCAAATCAACCAAGTCTTACATAATTTCTATCACGCATAGGTGAAAAAAATAAATCGATAAAAAGTAGTACCAATAAAAAAAGTAAATTAGCCTGTCAATTAACACTCGGTTAGTTGGGTAAAAATTAAGTTCTCTTTCCAAAATACAATAAGAATAATCTGCTGAGTTGAAAACCCAATAAAGGTGACTTAGGAAAAACTTAGGACATCGAGAGAACCGCATTAGTTAGAATACCTGAGAGGGCCAATCAATTGTAGGAGTCAAATCATTTGAAACATTTATACCCCTATTAAGTTCATCAATGAAATTGTCATTTTTGCTGAATCTTTATACATATGTTTATTTTGATTGCTTGCATGCCAATGGTAGAATATCACAAGTAAAACATACAAAAATATGAAAAAATGAAAATAAAGAAAAATATAAGTCTGTTGGATTGAAAACCTGAAAGGACGGTCCAAGCAAAAATTAAGATAAGATTCAATAGGTTGAAAACCCGTATGGGCGATTTATGCAAAACTTAGGACCAAAGAAATATCAAATTCATCATCGCTTCCTCAGAATGGTATGTGGCATTTTATACCTCTAACACTTCAAGCAAGCGACTTCTAAGCAATCATCACTGACACAATACGGGATCAACAACTCATCTAGACTTTCCTAAAACCAAATCTAAGCTCTAAACTCGAATCTAATACAACAAACCCATGGTCGTCACTCTAAGGGAGTCATCCATGAAATCCCTAACAAGATAAATCCTAGGGGGAACCGTGCACCAGCATAAGAGAAGGATCTTCAATGAAGATGAACATACATCATATGATAAATATTGTTCATACATAAAATCATGCATACATTACATTCGCATCATGTCATTTACA
>CATIWQ010142490.1:0-14384 GCA_949673415.1 Euphorbia schlechtendalii | reverse complement strand
GTTTATCATTCAAAAAGAAGAAACGAAATAATGAAAGATGCAAAGAGGAAATAGAAGCTTACTTGTGTAGAAAATGTGTGCTTGATCGGAGAAATCTCAGAAAGGGAAAGGTGTTTGACGGGATTTGATGAAGAAGAACGTAGCCGTCGGAGATGAAGAAGTTGCAGAAATGGTGGAAGGAAGAAATGAAAACCCTTATATAGAAGATGAAATGACATTTGATGGGACGTTTTTCCTGTGTGACACGTGGCGCGTTACCTGCTTCACATTCAAAATTTGAAAAAGCATGGGCTTTTCGTTTACCGCTTAAGACACGTAAGCCCTAGATTGACACGTAACAATAAATTCGCCTGGTCCAGGCGGATCTCAACCTTCGCTCCTAAAGAAGCTCTCACACTAATGGGGGGACTTCTGTTAATAAGGTAAAAAATTGACAGACGCGTACTAGCCACGCAAGACCCCCAGGCGGATCACATCCGCCTGGAGTAAAAGACCAATGAGGATAGGAATGTTCCTACCAATCCAGACGGTTCTCATCCTCCCCGAAAAGTAAAATCGCGTTGTTCATTCAGGCGGATGGGATCCACCCCAAAGTAGGGAGAAACCAAGTCTTCCCTAAATATCAGAGGAAAGTTCAGGCGGTCACCAAGCTGAGTCGGCTTATCCGCCTGGGAGACCTCTGCTCCTTAGGAGCACAGAGTCTGATTAAGAGTCTAAGTCCTCAAAAGAGACATCAATAATTGGAACTCTCAATTCAGATAAGCTTTATCTTATCAACAAGATAAAGATTTGCTCAAACTAGGACTTTGGTGGATTCACATCTTTGGATCAGACCAGATGACGTTCATAGAGGATAAAAGAGCCTTTGGGGCCGTCACGCAGAGGTACGTATTCTGAATTCACAAGAAATTACTTCTTGCCTCCTCACTTAAATCCGATCTAACTTAAGCATCGGAGAGGCTACGCCGGTCACACGGCTAGCCCCCCATAGCGACGGTTTTTGTCTTGCAGGAGCCATCAAGTCACAAGAAAGAGGAGCGTCAGGAGTCAACTTCAATCGGAGAATTAGCGCGTGGAACCACGTTCCAGACCTAATTCGACACAAGTCATTAAAGAGGATCTCATTAAGAGCCAAATGTAACCGCTGCATTGATGACAACAATCACCTTGACCCATATATAAGGCAAAGCTGCCAAATAATCAGGTATTCATTTTATCATATTCAATACTCATATACTCACATACCCGTGTCTTGAGAACTAACTTAGGCATCGGAGTGACTACGCCGGACAGCCCCGAGTTAGTCCTCTAACACTGTTGTTGTCTTGTAGGCACACCCATGTTTGTTCCTGCGACATCACTTTTTTAACTTAATGGTTCCGTAACATAGACAAAAGCTTTTATCATATATATTATAAGAATTTAAGAGTAAACTCATTTGCTACTTGAGCCAAGATATTAGACATCGACCAATTTGTGATTGATTTTTCAAGTCCGAATTTTGTTATCTCAGAAAAAAAAATCATATAAAAATATATTTTCTTGGAACATGGTTTTTGTGATTAGTAAAATAATTTGAAACTCGACCTATATGTTTACATATGTTCCATAGACTCTTAAAAATTGAGTATATCTATTGCTCGTGTTGGTGTCCTATATTCATTAATTGTGAGTTATTTATTCAATAAATTTTATGCTGTAGAAAAAAATAAAGGGAGACATGGTAATAATAAACAAAAACCATATAATGTTTTGGCCTAGTCTTAAACTTAAGACGATAGCTGTGGACTTTGAAAGTTCCATGTTCGAGTTATTTCTAGGGTAGATTGAAAATTTTTCTTTCCATTTAATATAAATTCAAATAAGGTAAAAAAATTTAAAAGAAAACGCATAATAATAATAATAATAATAATAATAATAATAATAATAATAATTCTTTCATGATAAGAGGGAAACCCTATGAATAGAAGACTACAACATACTTACACTCGGAAACTCCGTCACCATAATTCACAACCTTTACAATTTATATGTAAAGATACTAATTACACTATTAAAATTTTAAATTAACCTCACTTCCTCAAAAATAATTATAAGTGAGATAAATGTTTGTTAGACAAACTAGATCTGTATACCCAGAATTTTAGAATCAAATCCACCGACTAAATTTTTTTATATATATATTTTAAACCTCATAAGTCTAGACCGCCTTAACTTGTCTCTAAAAGTTCAATTGATTATTGAACTTTTAAGCGTTCCAAATAACTCTCTTAACTTGCAAAAAGTGCATTATACGTCATATTTCAGCTTCTAGTTGAAAAAAGAAAAAAAATGATATATTTGAAAAGCTAAACCAACTAGATACTAACACGTGATATTGAGTAAGTAAACTTTTTCACTTTTTACAAATTCAAGAGTTATATGAACTTTTAAAAGTTCATAGAACAAATTAATGTTTAGAAACAAGTTTAAGGAATCTCGATGTATTTCAAATATTTTTATATTCAATAGCAATAAACAATAATATAATACTAACGTTTATATTTGAATTTCAAATTTTATGCGATAGGTTGACAAGACATGTATTCGAGTCCTAATACCATATGAGAGATCTTGATATTATTTGACGTCCTATAAAAAAACTATAAAGAAAGAAAACTATGTTAAAAGTCATGAAACACGTATAAATTATAAAAAAATGATTATGTAAGGCCTAATTCACCGTGAAAGGCATTCAAGAAGAAAGCATTGAATCATATGTAATTAAATAAACGTTAGATTTCGGCCAAATTTTAGCTCACTTAATGACAAACATGTTTGACAAACATAGAATGACAACTAAGAGATGAATATAAACTCAACTTGTCAAAGTTTATTTCAATATTACATTAGATTTCGGCCAAATTATGCTTAAATACTTATCCATCTTAATTATTATAATAAGTTTTAATAATGACAGACACTTCAATTTGTTCATTGACTATCTGTGCTCTAAGCCATGAGAGTGATAGATCATGATAATTGAATAAACACATATTTGAGATTTATCTTCAATATTGTTGCGTTCCATTCACCCATATCTCCAACAATAAGCATGAGACAATTGTCACTTGTTAAATAATCCTTGATCAATATCCCATCTGAAGTTTCAGGTCATTAGCAGGTATAGTCTTTTATGCTAGCCAAAATTGCACTATGACTTGAATATGAACCTTGAATCTTTTAAATGTCAATCTTTAATTTTTCTACAATGATATTCATGTAGAGAATATGTGAGTGTCATAAAGTGTATGATTTGATGATTGAATTGATATATAAGTAAGGTTGAACTCATTTGATCTAAAACCTATTAGTTCATGTTGAAGCCGAACTTACGTCACTAATACCGTACTTATTATTTATTTTCTGTGCGAGACAATAATTAGGAGTATATCTTAGTCAATAACTAATAAATTGATAACAAGCATACCTTGCAGTTTCTCATTTATATTAAAAGCAAGATGCTAGAAACATGGAATTCAAAATGGCTTCCTGATTTATTGTTTATTTGTATTAATATGGTACATATTTGTATTTTTTTTTTGGCCCTATTGGTATATAGTAAAATTTACGTGGAGATTCATTTTCTCGCATTAAGAAATTCGATTATATGTAGAAAAATCACTAATTTTGTAGATGCAAGTTGGCCAAGAAAATATTATTTAAAGATATAATATTGCATTTGGCCCTTTTTTCCGTCGAGTCAAGTCAATTAGCTCAATCAAATGGTATTTAGAAATTGATTAATCATTAATTGAGTGGTGACTTATCACTAGAGTTAATTAAACCGCAAACATCACCCTGTATTGTGGCCATGATATATAGGGGGGTACCGGTATTCCATGTAGGAATAAGGATTTCCCGCATAGATATTGACACGTCCACTTAACTCACCTTATGAAAGAGGGGGAGGTCCTGCTATTTGTAATATCTTACTATATACATTATAGTGCAAATGACCTATTGTAATATTTTTCAATATACACATTAATTATATGATAAATTGAAATTTATCGGAAAAGATAATTTAAAGTTGGCTTTCCGTTTTCTTGAAAAAAAAGTTGGCTTTCTGTAGAGTAAATGCTTTTAAATAGCTGAAATTAAATTTTACTGATAGCAAATTGAGAACTATTAAATCTCATGATTTTAAAACATTGGTATAGATTCGGCTTCTCTCATCAAAATTGAGGGCCAACTTTTATACCATCTATAAGGAGTAAGAAAACATTTTGTCATGCGAATGTAAAGAATAATATTTATTTGATTTAATGCATCAATTGATGCTTTTAACTTATTCAAAAAAAAACCTCATACCTCCATGAATTTTAAAAACACCCCTGCGCTTTCAATTTTGAAAAATTACATCTTTGAACTACCCAATGAGGTGGCTCATTTTGAATTAAGTAGCACGACCATTCCATTCTTCTTCAAAAAACTTTCAGTTCATCAATTCCCCAAATTCTTCAACCCTTTCCTCAATTCACAAAAATGTTTCAATTGAATCTTAGAAAACCCAGTTCTTTGAGAAAATTGAGCAAGGAACCAAGTTTTGAGGTTTGTTGAGAAAGTTGGCGGGTGATAATGAGGAAACTTTGGAGGCGCATTCATGGGAAAAGTGGCGGCAATTAACTAACTAATCGAAAATTGAGATTTTGGGTATTGAAGTCGAAAAGGATTTAAGAGATATTGGATCATAAATTCGAAATATACAAAGATGATTACAATAAATGGATCATACCTGGAACTGAGATTGTTTCCAGCAACGATGTGAGATCTCGAATCAAGAGGCCGATGAAAAGAGAGATTTGGGAATTGGACTAGGTTAAGTTAGCCAGTCCGATTACAGACTGATGAACTCTTATTCCAATTCAATGAAAGGGAATGGAAATTGCAGACAAAATCTACTAAATTATGCTTCTTTTTAGTTAGATCTGCAATTATATGAATCAAAACAAAACTCAAAAGTAAAATGAAGGTCAAACAGTGTGTTTAGCTTCAACTGAAGCTGGATTTTTAACCAAACCGAGCTGTTTACGTTGAGAGCGCTCTTTTCCCCTTTCCCCGTAGATTCTTGAGAATAATGATGATTTTTTAGGAAAAATTCACAACTTTTCTTAAAAATTGCATGAATTTTCTTAGAAAATTAGTTAAGAAAGACATGTCACACCATTTGCAATGATTCAGTGAGCGTGAGCGTGAGCGTGAGCGTGAGCGTGAGCGAGAGTTCAACTTCTGAAACCTTAATTGAACTTAACTGAACTGAACTTAACTGAACCTAAACTAAATTGAACTTAATAATAAATATATTAATTATTAAATTAATAATAAAACCCAATAAATATAAAATAAATAAATTATTAATAATCATTACAAATAATATTATTAATAACTACTTATATAAAATAATTAATAAAACAATTTTAATACTATTAATAATAAAAATTGTTATAATACGTAAATTAATTTAATTAAAATTTTGTTATTCAAATAATAATTATTGTTACAATTACACGTGAACTAATAATAATTATTATAATAAATTGTAGTTTAGATTCAAATTATTACTTATTATTGGATTATAAAAACGTAATAGTTGTTTTAATATATAAATATTTTTATTTTATTATCTCATATCACATTTTAATTAATTAATACTATGATTATAAATAAAATTATTATTATATTATAATTACATTACTACTATTATTATAGCAATAATACTACTAGTAATTATCATTATTTAAAAATTATTTTTACTATATTATAATCAATATTAACTACATTAAATAATAATTATTTTTCTATATTAATATTTTTTTATCATTGTTCTTTTTTTTATTATTTATTACTATTAATTCTTATTAAAAATTAATTAGAATAGTCATGATTAAAATTAAAATTTATGGACCTGAACTGAACTTAATAGACTTTAACTGAACTGAACTTAACTTAACTGACCTGAACTGAAGTGAACTGAACTGAACTGAAAGTGAAAAGAACAAAGCTGTAGTCCAAAAGTGCAATTTTTTGAAGCTGAGATTGTTGCGGGGACATTTTCAAAATTTGAACGAGAAATTTTGAAATTAATTGGAACATCAATCGATGCAATGAACTTTTTTTTCCCACTTGGGACGTATTTGATATTATTTTTTGATTATTTAAAGTTCAAATTTGGTAAAACCATAAATTTTAACAAATGTTCACAACCATATAAATAATCTGAATGTGAACTTAGGACCATGAAAAAACTAATTTGAAATACTTTTTGAGTCTTTTTCACGAATAAAAGACTGAATTTTCGGCTACAACCTGTCACTCTGATAGAACAAAAAGTAGATATAAGAAGAGAGGAGGTAGGAAGTTTCAGTTGTTCTTCTTCCACTGTATTATTATTCCCTCTAACCCTAACTTCAATTCACCATGTCTTAATTTAGTATCCCATGGAATTTGGATCAGAAGAAGAGCACTTGACTAAAGATAAGCCCATTCCTTTCTTCTACTCTTCTTCTTCTTCCTCCCTCCACAAATCCCACCACCAGATGACTACTACTTCTTGGTTAGCCACCAAATACGAACCACAACCCGAACCTGAAGACTTATGGACTTCGAGGCTGAGTATTGGCTCGGGAACACCCCCAACCAAGCTTGAGTTCATGGATATAGTCAACGAGGAAGAAAAAGCAGCAGCTCCAGTAGAGAAGGAACACATGTTTGATAAAGTGGTAACCCCAAGTGATGTCGGAAAGCTGAACCGGCTGGTGATCCCAAAGCAACACGCCGAGAAGTACTTCCCATTGGACTCCACAACCAACGAGAAAGGTCTTCTTTTAAATTTCGAGGATCGGACTGGCAAAGCCTGGAGATTTCGCTACTCTTACTGGAATAGCAGCCAGAGCTATGTCATGACTAAAGGCTGGAGCCGTTTTGTTAAAGACAAGAAATTGGACGCCGGCGATGTTGTCTCTTTTCTCCGGCGAATTGGGGATCCCGTTAAAGATAGTTTTTTTATTGACTGGAGGCACCGCCCTGATTCCGCCCCCTATCACGCTTCTCAACGCCATCATTTTCAGCACCACTACTTGTCTCCGATGTCTTGGAGCCCCCTTCTGATGCGGCCACCGGCGGGGATTGTTTACCTGAAATCCGCCGCACCGCAACTGGTGCAACGGCCGCGAGGAGGAGGAGGAGGGGGGAGCGGTGGGATTGTGGAGCCAATGGTCTGCGAGCCAGTGCCGGTGGTTGAAGGGAAAGCAGCGGCGAAGAGGCTGAGATTGTTTGGGGTAAACATGGATTGTCCATTACCGACGGAATCTGAAAAATTTGAGCACCAATTGTCATCTTCTTCTCTGCAATTAAAGCTCTACAATGGCAATCCCTTGCAAACTCCCTCGCAATTCATCCACAAAGGGAAGTCATCCATGTCCTTTGATTTGGATATTTGATCCCACTTCTCAATTAGTTACTAATTTCGTTCCAATTTACGTCAACAATGTGAAGAATTTAATCATATATAGCTTCAATATTATATGTTACTAATTAATTCACAGTTAACCTCTTCTTTTTCTTCAATTTTCATCGAAATCCTTCTAACGACTTTGATATACGTATCAAGAGAAGTCAACAAAATTAAATGTATAGCATTAATGTATTTGACTAGGGACTAGGGACTAGGGAGTGATTAAGTTGTTTTCCCCAAAATAATGTAAGAGAGTAAGGAGATGTGTAAAAAAGTGAGTTGCTAATTCTATGTAGCACGGAAATAGACACAAGAAAAAGCGAGATGATGAGGTGTGTATTGAGCAATAATTTCACAGCTTTTAAAATCTATCAATAATTTCACACACTGACTGTTGTTTAGCTAAGCAACAAACTTTCCAGACTGAAGAGAGAACAGTGTTTATGTAGTTCAAATTAAGTTTTTTTTTTTTTTGGGTTGTGTTTTGTTTCAACTGTGGTAGGTTGTTGTTCTTGTCGCTGCTGTGTTGGGCACATTTACAGGTTTTGCAGAAAGAGCTCTTAAAGGTGCCATCTTTATTGCTCTCTTTTATTCTTGTTACAGTTTCGCCGTTTTCCATTATTTCTTCCTCTCATCATAACAGTCACATTATAGGTGTTGTTAATCCATTAGCATAATCTAATTCATTCTGTGTGTTTGAGAAGTAAAACTATTTTTTTAATGTATAATCTAACTATGAATTCACAAGTCTTTTTTGCCATCTCTGGCATTAATTACATTTTCTGGTCCCGGAAAAAAAACTGCTTTGCTGTTCATGAAATTAATTAACTGAATTGAACATCAGCACCTTTACAATCTTTTGATTTTCAGTATCATTTGATCATTACTAATGTGCAGTTTTACAACTATATCTGTTCATATCTGATTTAATTTACAGTTTTGTGTTATGCTTGAAATTTATGGTTGGATCTTAATCACAATTTTTTTTTTGTAATTAGGCAAATTTAGGGCAATGTTTGGGGTTGCTATTCCCATTTTTCACATGCTTTCCAACATTTTGAAGCTTTTTTTTTTTTGCTTTATAGGCTTGATTGTATGTAATTATGCATTGTTGCAATTAATGCTGAATACTCATGTCAGGTTTTCTCGCAATTGTATCACATGGAAGTACTAAATGTGTGCATGTTTCTCTGTAAGGATATTTGAAAAAATTTATATGTACAATTGTGATGAATGTTCTTATTAATTAGATGAATTATGTAGCCTGTTGACTAGCGAATGTTATAGAACTCTAATAGTATTTTTAAGGATTCCAAAAAGTGTGAAATTTAGAGTCATAATGAGTACTTAGCACCGTATATCTACATATAACGATTAAATGCATTAAATATGTTAATTTTTATACATTGATATCAAGGCCCATTAAAGGTCTCAAGGCCCATTAAAGACCCAAAGACTCAAATAACTACATCTTGGGTTAGAAACAAAAATATACCTAGGCGCGAACACGCGCCGATACCCAATCTGCATAACAGTAAGCCGAGGTAAAGTATCACAAACTAATGACCTTCGACGTTACCCACCGCGTTTAAGCTGAGACATCATTCTTAGAACCCACGCCGATACCGGCGCACTTATTATCTCTCCTCTATCACATTAAATGCGATACTGATTGGCAGGGACGAATTATTTAATGCTCCGACGGCTGACAAAACCCCCGAGCGGCTTGCCACATGTGCACCTCTTGCAGACGGGTCTCATATATCATCATTACATGCAAGTCCTATAAATAGTAAGATAATCTCCTACAGGTAATTATTATTCAAAAGAGCACACTCAAACCCCTCTCCTAAGACATCTAACTTGATCGTCGGAGAATTTTCGTCGGAAGCACTTCCGACTGAAGACTTGTTTTGCAGGACCCGGGAGCATTCGAGGATCAGAAGATCATTCTTAGAAGACATCATACATATATGTGATTCATTTTTCAATGGTAATTACCATGTAGAAAGTGGCCTGGTGATATTAGGTGAAGTCACAATCTATGTATTAATTATCTGAAATAGAAATTGTGATTGTTAAGTTTTTCCCCAAATGAAAATACTCAAAAGATGTTTCTCATTTTTTCGTGATCTGCAGACAATTCAATGCTTAAATTCTTCCTTTTTCTAGGATAGAATTCTACCTTCTTCCTTTCCCTAATTTAGTTGAACACAGGGTTTCATTTAGCCTTTGGGATATCCTTTTGTTCCCAAAAGTATAGCCTTTGACAGGTATTCTTTAATTATCAAAATGTCAACTGTGCAATAGTTTTTCACCCTTGAACTTGTTTACAAGTTGTCAAATTCAGTCGGTATGTTTTCACCCTTGATCTTTAATTGTTAGCTCATGTGAAATATTGAATATTAATGTTTAGCGCGTTTAACAAGGACCAAATAAATCATATAAATATTAAATAGACAAATTTTATTAATACTCCATATTGGTTATTTTTCCTAACATTAGCACAAACATCTAGATAGTAAATAAATCGCTGTCCAAATATTTCATACATGTTTATTTTGTATGTGAAATTGATGATTTAGGGCATTATTTGAAGCTCTTTTTTGTCAGAGAAAATTCTTTTCAGGATTTATCAGTTTTTGTTTAATAATCCTGCATCACTTCATTGTTGATACCTGCAGGTGAAATTAACTTATTAAGCTTTACGTTGGTATGATATAAAAATTATTAAAGGCGGGGCTATAAATTGGAGCATATTTTTTAATAAATGAAGCATCTTTTCAATATGTAGCTTCTGATGTTGCAACTTGATAACACTATCTGGCCAGAATGCTAATTAAACTCCATTAACAAAAACATCCTTCTTTAGCTATTGAAAAAATAAGAAAATACTTCCATCGTAGACATTAATTAAGAGCCAATTTGAACTCCCACTTTTCAAATGTTCTATTTATAGTACGCTCAATATTATTTACAATGTATAGTATCATATGTTAATTTAAAGTAATTTTTTTCATCATATATTATATATTATACAGTAAGTTTTCTATATTCGTTCACTTGCTTTATAACTAGTTAACACAACTTTGAACAAATTTAAATCCTGAACTCTAGATACCTATTAATCAATTAGTAGTAAAAAATTAAGTTTAGAATTTATAGAATAGTTTCAATAAATAGATGCAACACAATTTTGGTGTACAAATATAGGGAATCAGAGCATATGAATGCTAGTAATGAAAGAGACCCATCAACGATATGTTGAATAGAATTATGGTGTAAGGTAAAATGATGGGCTATATTTATATATAATTGGGATTGGATTGGATGGATGCAGTAGAGCAGACAACTCTAACGAAGTTGATGAAACTAGAAACCGATGTTTCATCCTTACTGCATCTCTTCTGTCTTCTTTTTCATTACTCACATGTTTAGATTTGAAATTGGAAAAGATGACGAAGCTAGCTATCCTTAAAGCCGTTTGATGTGATGGTTAATTGAGCAACCCATCAAGTATTGTACAATTTTACCCATTGCCCACTTCATTTTCTAGATTATTTTTACTGTAATTGGACTGCCACTACTCATTTCTAACGCCCACCTATCCAACCCTATTCTTGTTACAAAATTGTGAGTAGAGTTGAGTAGAATGCCATTTATAGGGACATACCTATATCCTTGTATATTAAGTTTAACTTTCTTTAAAGTGGAACAACAAATTACTTACCTAATGAGAAAAAATTAAGCAAAAAATTTCACATGTAAATATAATGTGAAAGGATTGAATCGTGTTAGATGCATTACGTAATTCTTACTTTGGTTAGTAGTATAGGTATTAAAGCCAGAAGTTCGAATGTTTGAATACTGAATAGTGCTGAAGGGAGAGGACGACAGCCTGTATTCTACTCACAAATAAGGATAAAAAAATAAAGCATAGGCCATACTAATAGAGAAAAAAAGACCGAATGAGATCCCCAATTCCAAAAATCTGAACTAGGAATAGAGGTCCCAACCCTAGCCTAGAGAGAGAGAGATTAGGGTTTTGAGAAGAAAGAAGAGTAATGAATGATGGCATTAATAAAGATAAGAACAATAATGTACGTATAAAAAGAGGTGGGACTTTTTCGTATTTGTTATTCTATTGTACAAGAATAGGAATGACTGTGTACATGGAGCACTAGTTAGTGAGAAGATTAGAAAGCGTGCAGTCTATTACCTCCCCCACTGCTTCAATTTTGCATGGACCACGTTGGCCTTTACCTTTTTATTTTGGTGCTTTGCTAATTTACACTGCACAACAATTACATGCTTTGCGTTGTTTAATTGGTGCGTATGTATGCATTTTTCTCGTTTCGTTCATATGATATGTAATATATTACTCGTTAAATCAAATGTTGGGAGGTTTGTCTTTCCCCGAGCAACTAGTACCTCTTTCATTAGAAAAAAGTGTTGCAAAATCATTATTAACGCTATTATGCATAATTTGTATTATAGATGAAATAAAAGAAATTGTAATACATTACGACCAAACGTAGACTAAATTAGAAATACTGACCGGAGACTGTAAAAAGGTGTTTTTGCTTGAACTGATCATCTAATTATTTGTTTATTTTTATCCTAAGCCTAATTGATCCAAATTTATCGTCTAAATGTTCTAGCAAATATACTGGATATCAATGCAGTTTTGGATAGAAAACTGAAGAAGAAAGTACGGAGAGGAAGGAAAAGTAAAAGTGAAAACTAAAAAAGAAAAGAAAAGATCAAAGGGATTTGAACAGAGTTTTATAATGAAAGAAACAGATTATTGCTTTAAAAGAGAAGAGAACAGAAGAACAAGGAAAAAAAAGTGGGCAGCAGATCCCATAAAATTAAATTTAAAGAGAGCTGAATTGATGAGAGTTACTCATCA
The DNA here is from genome assembly GCA_949673415.1 of Euphorbia schlechtendalii. NCBI lineage: Eukaryota > Viridiplantae > Streptophyta > Magnoliopsida > Malpighiales > Euphorbiaceae > Euphorbia > Euphorbia schlechtendalii. Next base: position 1,977 of record CATIWQ010142490.1, on the reverse strand, counting down.
CAAACTACAACTGCTCTACTGTTACTCTTTAAGCTTAAGCTTCTGCTTAAGATTAATATTAATATGGTTGCCTTTACCCAACTGTAAAGAAGCTACTTTTTATTCGGCTCGAAGAAACTATGTGTCCTCACATTAGTATGATCTTCATTCTTTGGACCTAATAAGTACTCAAATTTAGATCTTGGTTTTTTACTCAAATGGCATAAGTTGAATGGTATATATGTTCATGTGTATATATTCACTATCCTTCTGTTAGATTTTAAATATTTTTTCGTTACAACAACTTTCATATATACATAAACAATAAAAAAAACAAAATGACAGTGTTTAAATTAGATTTGCTGGCCGATTTCATAAATCGGATTCGAACATTCATTTTTTTAAACTTGGTCCAAGCCCGAGTCTGCCAAACTCCGAAATTTTATGGATCAAGCTTGGTTTATATATTGGGGAAGTTACATAAATGTTTGAGTTACGATATATAAATTTTACTCAAATTTTTATCATATTATTAAAAAATCTCCTTAATTTTCAATTTAAATTATTATGTAAAAACTATTTAAATTTTTTTACATTCCAGATATATAATAAGTATATATATAAAGTATATAACAGATGCGTTAAAATAGTTTTGGTGAAGAAGAAAGCAAATAGGAATATATAATAGATTATAACATATATATAACACATATAACATGTATATAACACATGAAAATATAGTAGGTATATGAATGGTATATATAAGAGCGTAAATATGTAAAATTGAAACAAAAAGAACTAAAAATGTAAAATCAAATTATTAAAAACATAAAAATGTACGATGAATCCTTGAAAATGTATTTTTGTAAATTGTAAACACAAACATGAACAAAATTGATAATTTCCCTTATATTACCGATCGTACTGGTAATATCATGCATCAGTAATTTTACCGATATAATATCATGTACGTTCATGAAAACACTTCTAATTACTAGTTTTTGTTTAGTTACATTCTCATGATAATTGGCTTAATTACATTCGTTGAAGCCTTGTTTATTAAATAGGAAATAGTGAACAATAGACCTAGTTATTGCAGTATTTAAATTGTAAAAGAAATATAAAGTTAATATGAAATAAAAGGATTTAGATAAGATGGGGGACCTCATATCTAAGTGTGAGCTAGAGCTAGCTGGTGGATAGTATATATGGACCAGATGCAGGAGATTATGAAGATAGGTTTCACATCATAAAAAAATTAAACTAACCCATTTGCTAGCTTAAGCGTATTAATAACATTTGTATAAAATTAGGTGAAGTGAAATCAGGTCCCCACTGTTGAAAAGAACAAATGTGGGATCAGCACTAAAGTCATCATATCCCACTAATTGCTCCACAGATTATGTCACTGAGAATGTTCTTCTCTTTAGCTGTAAAAGTTGTCTCCCACTTATGTATAAACTGCTATAAAAGCAGTATTCCTCATAGATGTAAAACATAACAACAATAATAAAAATTGAAGTTCATTCTCATAAATCGGTTGTTAATGATTCAACATGGTATCAAAGCGGGTTCCGATCAGACCAAATCGGAACTAAATTCTCATCATTTGCCATAAAAACCTCCTGAAAATTTGCTACCAAGTCCGAAGACGGTAGCAGGATGTCATCCACCACTACCTCACCCCAATCCGATTCCGCTACCAAGTCTTACGACGGCAGCAATAAGCGGACTGGAGTTAGCAATGATGAGCTAAGACTAAAAATTTCAAACCTCCTGAAAAATGGTCTGTTTCTCAACAACCAGAGCAAAAAACAAACCCTGTCAGATTCCCTTTCCCTCAGTATCAAGCTCAACAGCCAAAATTACTCTCTTTGGGCGCGTCTGATCAAAGTTGCTATCGGAGGAAAATAAAAGAACCTCTTAAAGCATCTCAATGGGCACCAAGAACCAGCAATTGGAACTGAAGACTATAATCGATGGGAACAAAATGATCTC
>CATIWQ010142474.1:0-23031 GCA_949673415.1 Euphorbia schlechtendalii | reverse complement strand
CTAAACAGGGTATTAACAACAGTAGAGGGGGGGGGGGGGGTAAATGCATTATCTTGTTTACTTTTGTTGGTATATAAAAAGGCTATAAATAACAGCAGAGGGGGGGGGTGAAAGAGTTATCTTGCTTACTTTTATGTTTTTCAAAAATCATTTCGCCAAGTTCAGTTTTTATATGCGTGCTGAGTGTGATATAAAAACTTATAAACTACTTAGCTTTACTGGCACAGTTTCTCTTCAATCTTTAGCTGAGTAAGATTTACTCAACATAGATCGGATAACAAGCAAGAATGATAATAAGAGAGAGAGATGAATGAGCAATTTGCGGATAAGGCTGAATGTTTAGAGTTAGAATGTTAACACCTAAGATTTATCCTGGTTTGGCCCCTAGCCTACCTCCAGTCCCCGGATACCGTCTTCGAGATTTAATCCACTAGTGATTCATTCCTTCAATAGGCAGAGAAGCCTTTACAACCGGTATACACGATTACAGAAAGTACCTTCCTTTCTAACTACCGCTCAACTTAGTTTGGGTACCCTTCCCAAACTGACACTTAGATTAATATAAGAAAGAGAATTGAATTCAACTTATAGAAAAATTGAATCCTTACAATGTTAATCTAAGCTATTTCTCTCTATTACAAATAAATAAGGACTTTTGGTGTTTGCTTGATTGCTTGCGATGGAATTTCTTTGAAAGCTGGAGTGATTTGCAAAGCGTTTTAGCTCTTAAGAAATTCGAGGTGATTCACCAAGTTTGAACGTTTACTCCAGTCTTCCATTTATTCTTTGAAGCTCTGAGAAGTAGCTATTGCAAACTTTACGATATCGTTGGAGACAGATTTCAGGATGTTTAGAAATAAGAATTTGAACATTGAGGCACACTAAAATTCTGTTGACAAATTCTCATTTATCTTCAAGCAATCTGGATTTGAGAGAGGTGCGCTAAATTGCAACGCGGAGTCTTCCCGTTGGATGACCTTGCTGATGTTGGCAAAATCGCGGGGAGACACTTGAGACGTGATGCATAACAAAAATTCCTTTTACTTAGATTGTAGTGGGGAATCTCTGACAGTCGTACTGACATTTTTTACATTGTGAGGACTACAAGATCTTTCTTAATTTCAACACCTTTTATCTTGAAAAGCACTAAAAGAATATTCCATTCCATCGTAGACAATGTTAGTAGCAATTGTGTCTTTACATCTCTACGTGTTCAATAAAACATGCTTTTAATTAAATAAAAGTAGAGACTTAGCACGAGCTGAGTGACTTAATTCCAAACAATGTAATACTCAGCATAGACTTAGCTTTTATTACTCTAAGTTATAACTTAATTAATCATCCATCACACTGAGTTATTCTCCCTAGAATAAACTCATATCAGCTTCATTAATTAAGAGTCTACTTAGTATTCAATTAATTTCACTTTCCTAGTCAGCTTGCTGTTTTCAAAACTACTCAGTACTGTGAGATACCATTGACTTGGGTTCTACAACTTTTAAGATTTTCAAATTTTTTACCAACTTCAATTTTTATATGTGTGTTGGGTGTAATATAAAAATGTATAAACTGCTCAGCTCTGATGGTAAAATTTATCTTTAATCTTTAGCTAAGTAACACTACTCAACACAGATCGGATAACAAGAAAATAAATGAAACAGAGAGAATGAGAAGAATGAGCTGATCACTGCTAAAGCTTAAGGTTTAAAGGTAAAATGTCAACACCTGAGATTTTATCCTGGTTCGACCCCTAGTCTACCTCGAGTCCCCAGATACCATCTTCGAGCTTAAATCAACTAGTGATTCATTCCTTCAACAGGTGGAGAAGCCTTTACAGTGGGTAGACACAATTACTGAAAGTACCCTCCTTTCTAACTACAGCTCAACTCAATTTGGGTACCCTTCCCAAACTGACACTCAAATTAAATGGAAATGCAAACTGGATTCAACTTATATAAATGTTGAATTCTTACAATCTTAATCTACGTGAATTTCTCTATTACAAATAGATAAGGGTTTTGGATGTTCGCTGATTGCTTATGATTGGAATTTCTTTGAAAGCTTAAGTAATTTTGACATCGTTTTAGCTCTTAAGAAATTTGAGGTGATTCACCAAGTTTGAACGTCTACTCCATTATTCTATTTATACCTTGAAGCTCTGAGAAGTAGCTATTGAAATCTTTACAAGATCGTTGATCTTCAATTTCTCATCTCTTCAAATCTTTCAAATCTTCCCATTTTAGACATATTCCAGGATATTTAGAGACAGAAATTAGAACGATGAGGCATGATAAAATTTCGTTCATAATTTCTCATTTATCTTCAAGCAATCTTGTTCTAAGAGAGACACTCTAGAATGTAACATGGAGTTTGCCAATTGGTTGACCTTGCTGACATTGACAGAGTCACGTGGAGACACTTGAGAGGTGGTACATGAAAGAGAAATTCCTTTTACTTGGACTGTAGTGAGAATTTCCCAACATTCCGTACTGACACCTTTAGTGTTGTGAGGACTACAGGAATATTCATTAATTTTAGGGCCTTTTCTCATGAAAAGTAACTAAGGAATATTTCGTTCCTTTATAACTGACGTTAGTAGCACGTGTGTCCTAAAGTCTCTACGTATAAAAAGAATCTTCTTTTAATCAAGTAAAAGCAGAACTCAGCACTAACTAAGTAACATAAATCTAAACTACGTAGTACTCAACACAGACTCAGCTTTTCCTACACTAAGTTATAACTTAATTAATTTAACAGCAAAACTGAGTTGTTTTCCCTTAAATAAACTCAAGTTAGCTTAATTAATTAAGAGTCTACTTAGTAATCAATTAATTTCACTATCCTAGACAATTTTCTATTTCGAAAACTATTAAGTACTATAATGTACTATTAACTTAGGTTCTACACAAACTTGTAATAGGACGTCATGTAATCTTAGCTCAGGACATAGTTCATGTACTTACTAAGTCTCAAATTTTAATAAAATTACAAGTTTCTACCTCTATTAATGAGATTCTTAACTTATTTTTATGTTGTGTAAGTAAATCTACAGTGTATCGAATATCTGATGCAGGAACTGTTAGACAAGATGTATGCCCTAGAGGCAATTAGGGTTATATATCTTTATTAGCTACAATGTACAAATAGTTTTTAATTATTATTAATAATAGTTAAGGCATCTTTTTGATTATCGGTGCTTTTTGTTTATTACTGTAACTCACTAGTATAATATATGTTTTAATATGTATATGCGCATTGATGAGACAAAGTCCGTGACTACTTCATAGCGTAAAAGTGCACGGACATAGTGGGATCTATATCGCGTGAGAACTGCACATACTTGTTACTATGATTAGTCTAAATATCCCTAGTCATAGTTTCATTGAGACTGGAAATCAATGGAATAGATAGCCTACTATGTGTAGGCTTACTCCTTGGATTAGATCCAAGAAGCCAATCTCACGAGTTGAAGGTGGTACCTCTAGTTAACACATGAATGTATTGGGGTAATAAATTGGAGACCGCTATTAGACAAACACTTGGAAATAACTATATCCATGGGTTGGAGTCATGTCTTATTGCTGTAGTAGTACTAGTATACTCAAACCTAAGATACTAGTTGCCTTATGTAGGAGTTGCTATATTTTGGGTCATACTTACTCATACCATGGCGATTAGGATGATACGGTTGATTATGGGTATAGCGATGATCATATGTTGGTAAGCTGTGTAGTCAAGATGGGATCCATCGCTCTTGATATAGTAATATAATGGAGATGTACTTTAGGGCCCCTTGTTGAAGTGACACGCTCATAAACCTCTGATCAGCATATACTATTGATGGAACGCATTTCTAATCAATCAAGATACAAAACGGTTTAGTGGTGTTCTTCGTGAACAAGTCTAATTCAAGGATAGATACTGTTATTACATGAGCTAACACTTAATCCGAGATCAATAAACTAGATGGTACTTAACTTGATGGAAGGAGTGTATGGTTAATACTGTAGAACTAGATCAAGTCACAAGCACGTGACATTCCAAGTATCGGGGGATCATACGCCTTTACTAGAGAGCCCATTTGATCATCTAGAGCTATCGGGTTCCATATCGGTCAGGAACTATGAGCCTAAAGGTTCCAGGACGGGATGCAAAGTTTAGTTCAACCTCTAGTGGCTCTATGCTTTGGGATTCTATGAGGTCACACACTTTAGGTCTTTTATCGGACCATGTAAAGAACCAATGGACTTGGTCTATACCGAAAATACATGTTGTGAAATCAGTGAGAAGAATTATTAATTGGTTTAACCAATTGATAATTAAAAGGAATAATGAAAAGATATGGAAAAATAGTCAGAGCGTGCAAGGGAATTTTCCTGTTACAAGTGGGCCTTGAAAAGAACATGATTATTCAACGTGGGCCCGTGCAGATGTCTTGCTAGCAAAAATGCTCACGGGTCGCTAGCGCGCGTGCATGCCTGCGTGCTAGCGGGCTGCAAGCACTACCCTTGGTAGACCTTGCGCATGCTTGCGGTTGATGAAGGAAGCCCTCAGGAAACCTGTAGGTCAGCCCGCTGGTTACCCTACCATCATGGCTGACCCGCTTGAATGGGATAGGATTCATCCTAATGAAGAGTTAGAGGGGGAGTCTAACACTCCCCCATTTTTCCCTATAAATAGGCTTCAAGCCTCTCATTATTCACACACTAGAAAAAGCTTGGAGCTAATTTTCTCTCTGATTTGTATGCTCCTATTCATTTATTGTGTGAGATCCTCCATGAGTTTCTCTAAACAAATTGAAAAATTCTTTTAGAAGGCTCTAAGTTTAAGTGAGATTTCAATTTTGGTTTTCAGGTTGTTTTTAAGTAGTCTAGCAGCTATTGTCAATTGATGGGTTATACCTCTTTGAGGTTTTGGTATGTCAAGATCGACGTGGATATAGTCATAGTGGCTCTCCTTGTTTGGAAGCTTGTGCCATTGGAATTGCTCAAAGGGAATGCCATTACCGAAAGAGAGATTAAGCACGCATCAACTAGTATTGCTTTAATCTTTAGATGATAGATTTCTTTTATATGTTTTATAAACCTAAAAGCATCTATGGAACATTTTAACTTAAGTTATATCAATCATGGCATGCTTAGGAGATCTTTAGGTTAATTTTATGTTTTGAAATTTCACCTTACAACCTTTGCATGTACAATTACTGTCTTGATTAACTAGTAGTGGTATCTGAGCCTATGTTATGCTATGCATGATTGATTATAATATGTTAAAATGTGATTTTCTATGAATTAACTTAAGTATGCTATGCATGACTTAGGGTTCAACTCCTATTATAGAAAATGATGTGATAACCAGATTAAGGTTTTTCTCAAACTTAATCTAGGTGATTATCATATAAAATTAGCAATGTTTTACCACACGGGTAAATGCTTTACTGATTGGTTCAATGCAATGAGGATAGTCCTAAGATACAGAAGGATTACTTATTTTTTAGATGAGCCCCTCCCTCATGAGCCTAATGCTACCCACAATGAATTCTGAGCTTTAAAAATAGCATGAGAGCATGGATCTAAACACCATGATTCTCCATCTTCGTGAACTCTTTTCAGAGTAGACCAGATCTGAGAGATATGATACATCAAGACTCTTATTCAGAATGAAGATGCAGGCCAGCACTTCAGCGCCATAGCATGCTTTTAAATTATTGGGTTATATAGAGAAGCTGACTCGACTGGCTTTTGTGATGGATCACAAATTATATGTGGATCTGATTCTTGCTTCATTAACTGATATTTAATCACAATTTGTGACACATTATTACATGAACAAGATTGATACCATGCTGCCCGAGTTGGTTAACATGCTAAAAACCATAGAGCCTAAGATTCGAAAGGATCCCAAGGCTTTACTTTTGGTTGAGAAAACCAAGCCTTCCAAGGGTGGGTCCTGTATTGGAAAAGGGTTTGAGTGCCAAGAAGAAAGTCGATAAGAAGAAGAAAAATAAAGGAATTGCAAATGTCTACTTCCGATGTGGTAAGGCCAACCACTAAAAGAAGGATTGCAAGGTTTATATTTCTAAACAAGTGAAGAAGAAGCCAAGTCAGGCATCTACTACAAGTATATTCATGATCAAGAGTTTCTCCACAGTTCCCTATGAGTGTACTTGGGTATTCAATAGTTGTTGTGGTACTCATATCTGTACTTTTGTTTAGGGTTTGAAATGGAGCACGGGTTACTACTATAGCTATAGGGACGATAGCCTTCGTTTACCTAGTGACCTTATTTTATTTTTGAACAATTGCTATTATATCCTTGCTTTCACTAAGAATATTATTTCTATTTCACTTCTAGCAACAGAAGGATTTGAATTTTATTTTCTCATAATAAATGTCAAATTCAGTGTAACAATATTCTTTATGCTTATATCTGTAGATGGCATATATGTTCTAGATATTAAAACTAAAATTCTAAATATGAACATTGTTAAGAAATCGAAATAAGATATTGAGAAATCCTCATACTTATGGCATTGTCGTCTAGGCCACATAAACGAGACTCGCTTAACTATGTTAGATAAATGTGGAGACTTAGACCCAATGGAATGGGTTTCTTATGGGGTATGCAAACCTCATTTAAAAGGTAAGATCACTAAGAAACCTTTCAAAGGAAAGGGTTAGCGTGTCACTAGTACTTTGGATATAATACATTCCAACGTATGTAGTCAAATGAATGTTAAGACACATGAGAGTTTCGTCAACTTCATAACTTTTATTGATGATTGATCGTGATATGGTTATTTATACCTTATGTGGCACAAGTCTAAAAGCTTTGATCAACTAGTGATTCATTCCTTCAATAGGCGGAGAAGCCTTTACAATGGGTAGACACAATCACAGAAAGTACCGTCCTTTCTAACTACCACTCAACTCAGTTTGGGTACCCTTCCCAAATTGACACTCAGATTAAATAAAAATGTGAACTGGATTCAACTTATATAAATGTTGAATCTTTAAAATGTTAATCTATGTAAATTTCTCTATTACAAACAGATAAGGTTTTTGGATGTTCACTGATTGCTTGTGATTGGAATTTCTTCGAAAGCATAAGTAATTTTGACAGCGTTTTAGCTCTTAAGAAATTCGAGGTGATTCACCAAGTTTGAATATCTACTCAAGTCTTCTATTTATACCTTGAAGCTCTGAGAAGTAGCTGTAGCAAACTTTACGAGCTCATTGGTCTTCAATTTCTCATCACTTCAAATCTTTCAAATCTTCCCATTTCAGACAGATTCCAGGACTTTTAGAGATAGAATTTTGAAGGTTGAGGTGCGATAAAATTCCGCTGACAATTTCTCATTTATCTTCAAGCAATATGGTTTTAAGAGAGGCATGCTAGAATGCAACATGGAGTCTACCAATTGGTTAACCTTGTTGACGTTGACAAAGTCGCGCGGAGATACACGAGATGCAGCGCATGATAGAGAAATTCCTTTTACTTGGACTGGAGTGAGAATTTCTCAACATTCCGTACTGACACCTTTAGCATTGTGAGGACCACATGAATCTTCATTAATTTCAGTGCCTTTTCTCATGAAAAGCAACCAAGGAATATTCCATTCCTTTACAAGAGACATTAGTATCACGTGTGTTATAAAGTCTTTGTGTGTCAAAAGAATATGCTTTTAATCAAGAAAAAGTAGAACTCCGCATGAGCTAAGTAAGATAAATCTAAACTACATAGTACTCACCATAGACTTGGCTTTTCCTACACTAAGTCATAACTTAATTAATTACATAGCAAATCTAAGTTGTTTTCCGTTAAAGAAACTCAAGTCAGCTTAATTAATTAACAGTCTATTAGTAATCAATTAATTTCACTATCCTAGACAGTTTACTATTTGGAAAACTATGAAGTACTATGAGGTACTATTAACTTGGTTACACAAACTTGTAATAAGACTTCATGTAATCTTAGCTCAGGACATAGTTCAAGTACTTACTAAGTCTCATATTTTAACAAAATTACAAGTTTCTAAATCAATTTAAGAGCTTCTTAACATTTTTTTATGTTGTATAAGTAAATCTGCTGTCTATTGAATATCTTATGCAGGAGCTATTAGACATGACATATGCTCTAAAGGAATTTAGGGTGATATATCTTTATTAGCTATAATGTAAAAACAATTTTTAATTATTATTAATAATAATTAAGGCATATTCGTTGCTTATCAGTGCTTTCTATTTCTTTTTGTAACTCGTTGGTATCATATATGTTTTAATATGTATATGCACATTGATGAAACAAAGTCCATGACTACTTCATAGCGTAAAAGTGCACGAACATAGTGGGAGCTATGTTTAGTGAGAATTGCATATATGTGTTACTATGAATAGTCTAAATATCCCTAGTCGTAGTTTCATTGAGACTGGAAATCAATGGAACAAATAGACTACCATCTGTAGGCTTACATCCTTGGATTAGATCCAAGCAGCTGATCTCACAAATTGAAGGTGGTACCTTGAGTTAACACATGAATGTATTCGGGTAATACATTAGAGACCATTATAAGATAAACACTCAGAAATAACTATATCCATGTGTTGGAGTCATGTCTTATTACAGTAGCAGTATGAGTATCCTCAAACCTGAGATATTGGTTACCTTATGTAGGAGTTGCTATACTTTGGGTCACACTTACTCATACCATGGTGATCAAGATGATACGGGTGATTATTGGTATAACGATGATCACATGTTGGTAATCTGTGTAGTCAAGATGGGATCCATCACTCCTGATATAGTAATACAATGGATATGTACTTTAGGCCCCTTATTGAAGTGACACACTCATAAACCTCTGATCAGAGTATACTATTGATGGCACGCGTTTTTAATCAATCAATATATAAAACGGGTTAGTGATGTACTTCATGAACAAGTCTAATTCTAGGATAGCTACGGCTATTGCATGAGCTAACACTTAATCCAAGCTCAATAAACCGGATGGTACTTAACCTGATGGAAGGAGTGTATTGTTAATACTATAGGACCGAATCAAGTCACAAGCATTTGACATTCCATGTATCGGGGGATCGTACGAATTTACAAGAAAGCCCATTGGATCCTCTAGAGCTATCGGGTTCCATATCGATCAGGAACACTGAGCCTAAAGGTTCCTGGATGGGAAGCAAAGTTTAGGTCAACCTCTAGCGGCTCTATACTTTGGGATCCTATGAGGTCACACACATTAGGTCTTTATCAGACCATGTAAAGAACCTATGGACTAAGTCTATACCAAAAATACAAGGTGTGAAATTAGTGAGAAGAATTATTAACTAGTTTAACCAAATTTATAATTAAAAGGAATAATGAAAAGATAGAAAAAATAGTCAGAGCGAGCAAGGGAATTATCCTGTTGCAAGTGGGCTCTAAAAGGAACATGGGCTGTTCGAGATGGGGCCCGCGCAGATGCCCTACTAGTTAAAAAAACTTGTGGGTTGCTAGACCACGTGCAAGCCTATGCGATAGCGGGTTGCAAGCGCTGCCCATTGTAGCCCTTGCACATGCTTGCGGCTGATGAGGGAAGCCCTCATAAAACCCGTAAGTCAGCCCGTGGGTTACCCTACCATCACGGTTGAACCGCTTGCATGGGATAGGATACATCCTAATGCAAAGTTAGAGGGGGAGTCTAACACTCCCCCATTTTTCCTTATAAATAGGCTTCAAGCCTCTCGTTATTCACACACTAGAAAAAGCTTAGAGCTAATTTTCTCTCTGATTTGTTCTCTCCTCTTCTTTTGTTGTGTGAGATCCTCCACGAGTTTCTCTAACAAATTGAAGAGTTCTTTTAGAAGGCTCTAAGTTTAAGTGAGCTTTCAATTTTAGTTTTCAAGTTGATTTTTGAGTAGCCTAGCAGCTGTTGTCAATTGATGAGTTTTACCTCTTTGAGGTTTTAGTCTGTGAAGATCCATGTGGATCTAGTGGCTCTCTTAGTTTGGAAGCTTGTGCCATTGGAATTGCTCAAAGGGAACGTCGTTACCAAAAGAGAGATCAAGCACGCATTAACTGGTAATGCTTAATCTTTAGATGCTAGGTTTCTTTTTATATGTTTTATAAACATAAAAGCATCTATGGAACATTGTAACTTAGGTGATATCAATCATAGCATGCTTATGAGATCTTGATTAACCAGCAGTGGTATCTGAGCCTATGTTATGCTATGCATGGTTGATTATAATATGTTAAAATGAGATTTTCTTTGAATTGATTTAAGAATGTTATGCATGACTTAGGTTTCAACACCTGTTATAAAAAATGATGTGATAACTACATTAAGGTTTTGCTCAAACTTAGTCTAGGTGATTATCATATAAAATTAGCAATGTTTTACCACATGGGTAAATGCTTTACAGATTGGTTCAAGGTGGTGAGGATAGTCATCAGATACAAAAGGATAACTTAGTTTTTAGACGAGCCCCTCCCTGATGAGCCTAATGCTAGCCATAATGAATTCTAAGCTTTAGAAATAGCTTGAGAGCATGGATCTAGACACTATGATTCTCCATCTTTGTGAGCTCTTTTCATAGTAGGCCAGATCTGAGAGATATGATATGTCAAGACTCTTATTTGGAATGAAGATGCAGGCTGGCACTTCAGCGCCGCAACATGCTCTTAAATTATTGGGTTTTATAGAGAAGCTGACCCGACTAGGTTTAGTGATAGATCACGTATTATGTGTGGATCCGATTCTTCCTTCATTAACCAATATTTATTCAGAATTTGTGAAACATTATTACATGAACAACATCAATGCCATGTTGCCCGAGTTGGTTAACATGTAAAAAATCGTAGAGCGTAAGATTCAAAAGGATCCCAAGGCTTTACTTTTGGTTGAGAAAACCAAGCCTTCCAAGGGTGGTTCCTGTATTGGAAAAGGGTCTGAGTGCCAAGAAGAAAGTCAATAAGAAGAAGAAAAATAAAGGAACTGCAAATGTCTGCTTCCGATGTGGCAAGGCCAGCCACTAGAAGAAGGATTGCATGGTTCATATTTCTAAACACGTGAAGAAGAAGCCAAGTCAGGGATCTACTTCAGGAGTGTTCGTGATAGAGAGTTTCTCTATAGTTCCTTATGAGTCTACTTGGGTATTCGATAGTGGCTATGGTACTCATATCTATACTTTTATGCAAGGTTGGAAATGGAGCACGGGTTGTTGCAACAGTTGTAGGAACATATAGCCTTCATTTACCTAGTGTCCTTGTTTTGGTTTTGAACAATTGCTATTATATTCCTACTGTCACTGAGACTATCAACAGAAGGATTTGATATTTTATTTTCTCATGATAAATGTCAAATTCAGTGTAACAATATTCTTTATGCTTATGAAATATCTATGAGATGCATATATGTTCTAGATACTAAAATAAATTCTAAATATGAATATTGTTAAGAAATCGAAATAAGATAATAAAAAATCCTCATTCTTATGGCATTGTCTTCTAGGCCACATAAACAAGACTCGCTTAACTAAGTTAGATAAATGTGGAGACTTATGCCTAATGGAATGGGTTTCTTATGGGGCATGCAAACCTCGTTTAAAAAGGAAGATAACTAAGAAACCTTTCAAAGGAAAGGGTCAGCATGCCACTAGTACTTTAGAAATAATACATTTCGATGTATGTGGTCCAATGAGTGTTAAGTGACATGAGGATTTCGTCAACTTCATAACCTTTATTGACTCGCGATATGGTTATTTGTACCATATGAGGCACGAGTCTGAATGTTTTGATGCATTTAAAGAACTCAGAACTTAAAGTAGAGAAAAATCTTAAGAAAAGTATCAAGATCCTTTGATTTGATCGAGGCAATGAATACTTAAGCCAGGAGTTTCAGGATTATCTAAGGGATAATGGTATTTTATCCCAATGGATATCTCCTTATACACTCCAACACAATGGGGTGTAAGAAAGAAGGAATCAAACCATACTCTATATGGTTCGGTCCATGATGAGCCAAGCTGAACTCAGTAGATCCTTTTAGGGTTATGCACTTGAGAGTGCATTTTAAATAATAAATAGAGTGCCCTCTAAATCAGTTGATCAAACTCCATACGAATTATGGTATGGTTAAAAACCTGCTCTTTCTCACCTGAGAGTTTGGGGATGTCCTGCATATGTTAAAAGGATAAATTTGGATAAGCGAGGTGCTAAGTCTGATAGATGTCTATTTGTAGGTTACCCTAAGGAGACTATAGGGTGTACCTTTTATGATCCAAAGGAACAGAAAGTCCTTGTTTCTAAAAATGTTCAATTCCTCGAGAAGGAGCATATACTTGAGAAAGCTAGTGGGAGTATTCTTGAGTTAGGCACTCAAGTAGATCAAACAAATAGTCAACTGATTATACCTACATCTGTTACACAAGATAGTGTAACCATGGAACAACCTATTATAACATCGACATTGCGTAGGTCAGGTCGAGTTCTAATCGCTCTCGAGCGATACTGGTTTTTCATCACTGATGATAAACATCTCTGCTTTATGGAAGATGATGAGCCAAGACTTACCAGGAAGCAATGGAAGGCTCAGAATCTGATACATGGCTTTCATCCATGAAATCTAAGATGGACTCCATATATGAAAATCAAGTATGGAGCTTGTTTGATGCTCCAAGTGGGATTAAGCCCATAGGATGCAAGTGGATTTTCAAGAAGAAAACTGACATAGATGGTAACATAATTATCTATAAAGCAAGGCTGGTTGCAAAAGGGTATAGTAAAAAAGAAGGCATTGACTATTATAAAACCTTTTCACAAGTGGCCATGTTGAAGTCTATCAGGATACTCCTTGCCATCGATGCTCATTATGATTATGAGATTTGGAAGATGGATGTGAAGATAACATTCTTTAACAGGAATCTAGACTGGAATGTGTTTATGATAATGTTAGACATGATGTATGCCCTTGAGGTAATTAGGGTGATATATCTTTAGTAGCACGTATGTACAAACAGTTTCAAATTATTAATAATAATCAAAGGCATCTTTGTTACTTATCAATGCTTTTTATTTATTATATCTCGCTGGTATCATATATGTTTGAATATCTATATGCACATTGATGAAACAAAGCCCATGAAAAATTTACAGGGTAAATGTGCAATAACATAGTGGGAGCTATGTAGAGTGAGAACTACACATACGTGTTACTATGAAAAGTCTAAATATCCCTAGTTATAGTTTCATTGAGACTAGACATCAATAGAGCAGATAGACTAGCATGTGTAGGCTTACTCCATGGATTAGTTCCAAGCAGCCGATCTCACAAGCTGAAGGTGGTACCTTGAGTTAACACATGAATGTATTCGGGTGATACATTGGATATAGCTAAAGACAGACACTCAAAAATATATATATCCATGTGTTGGTTCTTGTATTATTTTAGTAGTAGTACGAGTATCCTCAGACCTAAGATACCCGTTGCCTTATGTAGGAGTTGCTATACTTTGGGTTATACTTACTCATACCCTGGCGATCAAGATGATATTGGTGATTACGGGTTTAGCGATGATCACATGTTGGTAAGCTGTGTAGTCAAGATGGGATCCATCGCTCCTGATATAGTAATATAATGGTGATGTACCTTAGGGCCCCTTGTTTAAGTGACACACTCATAAACCTTTGATCAAAGTATACGATTGATGGAGCGAGTTTCTAATAGATCAAGATAAAAAACGGCTGAGTAGTGTACTTCGTGAACAAGTCTATTTCCATGATAGTTACGTCTATTACATAAGCTAACACTTAATCTGAGTTTAGTAAACTAGATGGTACTTAACCTAATGGAAGGAGTACATTGTATTGGTTATGCAAAACCAGATCAAGTCATAGCCACATGACGTTCAAAGTATCGGGGGATCATAAGCCTTTGCTAGAAAGCCCATTTTGTTGTATAGAGCTATCAGGTTCCATATTGATCTGGAACACTGAGCCTAAAGGTTCCCGGAGGGGAAGCCAAGTTTAGGTTAACCTCTAGCGGCTCTATACTTTGGAATCCTACGAGCTCACACACTTTGGGTCTTTATCAGACGATGTAAAGAACCTATAGACTCGGTCTATACTGAAAATACAAGTTGTGGAATCAGTGAGAAGAATTATTATTTGGTTCAACCGAATTAATAATTAAAAGGAATAATGAAAAGATAGGGTAAAATAGTTAAAGTGAGCAAGGGAATTTTCCCATTGCAAGTGGGCCTCGAAAAGAACACGGGTTGTTCAAGGTGGGGCCTGTGCAGCTGCCCCGCAAGCTGAAAAGCTCGCATGTTGCTAGCGCGTGGGCTGTAAGCATGTAAATGCTGCCCATGGCAGCGCTTGCGCGGGCTTACAACCTGTTCGTAAGGTTTTGACTCTATTGACTCTGAAGATTTATATTTAATAAAGAAGCTAAAAACCTTGTCTCCCACTTTCCTACCGATAAGATAAGAGTTCAAAATACGAACAGGTGATTTCAATACCTCTTATCTAAATAGAAAAATGGTGACCACTGCAAGTATACAATTACAATGTAGTTTTAAAAGATATTGATCCCACAGTGAAGGAACCAGTTCTAAAGATCAACAAGAGGAATGGAACAATAGAAAATAATGTAATTTATTTTGGAGGATTAGAATGATGGATGGATAGACAAATGTATGAAAGATTAGAGAAGATAAAAAGAATATAGATATTCCCTAAGAACAAGTATAGCAAAGAAAACATGAAAAATCATCAAAGATATTACGTACACTAGATTGATTTAACAAATTCGGTTCTAGACACTCAGATATTCAATTATTCACCGCAAAGCAACATATGAAATGACTTTTCTAAATCTAGTGCAAATGAATTAAGATGATTATATAAACCTAGAAAATAATATTGCCATGCTTTGTACAGGTCGCTCTCACATAACCATATTTAGCAAGTAACCATTCCAAAAATGTTGGCTCACTAAACAACATTATAATCATATATCTAGTGATTATACATAGTCTCGTTAACAGCGAAAATACTCTTAAAGTTAACTCAAAAGCCTATAACTTGATTAATATAAAAGACTCAACACGAAATACACATTATGACACATAGACATATTATAATTTTTGAAATAGAAAGTATAAGTAGAAAGCAAAGCAAAGTTGTAAGGTATGCAAGTGAAAGCTAAAGTTGATCATACCATATCCAATCTTTAATGGGAGTCGTCAATTCCTACAGCTCCTACATTTTCTTTGAATTCGGTCTCGACTCGTACAGAACCTCCGCTAGGATGCTATTCTTTGTGAATATCGAATAAATGAATATTGAAGAACAAAAACTTTTATTGATAAGTGATTTGCAATTACACTTATACAACAATCGCTCGAATATGTAGAGAAATATAGTGATCGAAATATGGTTCGAATCACTTATACATTTTCTCGCTAACACATATGAACGTAGCGAAATCTAGATATTTTTACTCTCTATCTATGCGACACACTTATCACTCATGCCACCCCACATAATCCACACACACCATGCCCCCCATGAAATTGGTGGGTTTTGTATTTATATAGTATGAAGGGTTGCGTCTATCCAAACGAAGAGTCATGTCCATTAGCGAAGAGTTGCATCATTTCATTTTCATTGGATGAAAACATTTATCCTCATCCACAATGGAAAGGCACCTTTCAATGATTGGTTGACTTCTAAAAGGTGTTTTTTTGTTTGGTAGTTGATGGCGGTTGATCGTTCTTATCCAGAGATTAAAAGAAGAGAAGAGTTGACCAAAAAACCATCATCAAGGTCGTGAACGTGAATGATTGTCACGACCGCGATATGTGTGTCATGATCATGACATGCCTTTTTTCACATGATTCCTCTTTGCGATTTCTACTGATCTTTGACATCTTCGATCCTTTATTTAATCCTTAAATTCCATGCATCTTTTTGCACCTTTTTCACTCTTTTTTCATAGATTTCCAACTTGATCATTTTACTTCAATGATTTACCTGGTACCTGCATTTGCATAAAATACAACTACATACCATGTGAAATCTTTTATATGAAGTATAAAAATGACTTAAACTATAGTGTTTAATGTGTAAAATTATCATGATAATAAGTGTAATTAAACACTTATCACTTACAGAGCGGGCAAGATGAGCAAAGTTTATCATTCTCAGAACTGATATTGGGTAAACCCACAACTAGTTGCTTTTTGGCCAGTTTGAATAGAATGTTCATATTTATATGACCCAACCTTATTTTGCCAAAGCCATGAATATCCTCCTTACATACAAGACAAACATTAGTGGAGCCCGGGGATAAATCAATCATATACACATTATTAATTCTAGGAGTAAAGAGTTTAGTTAAGTAAGCCTTACAATCAATAACTGAGGAACCTGTTGAGTCGAATGTAACATTCTAGCCTTTATCACACATCTGGGCTACACTAAGCAAGTTGAACTTGAGTCCTTTGACCAGAGAAACCTCTTCGATTGAAAGAGAGACACCAATAGTTCTATAACCCACAATCTTGCCTTTTTTGTTATCTCCGAAACTGACATTTCCATTCCTTTTATACTCTAATTAGATGAACTGGCTTTCATCTCCCATCATACGCCTAGAGCATCCGCTATGCGAATACCACATTTCAATGTCATTAACGAATCTTAGGCTCACATGCAAAACAATTATGTTTTCTTAGGTACCCATGTTTTTGAGCTAAGTCTTCCTTTGTTAGTAGTGCTTAGATTAGACTAGTCATACTCATCATAATAACTATTTTTATATTTATAGAGAACTATAGCATGTCCAGCTTTACCACAAAAGCCACACGCTACTTTTACTTTGGGCTAGCTCGCTTTCTTCTTTTTGAAGGAATTCTTCTTCTTAGAGTTACGATTTTGGTTACTCGAAGTCAGACTATTAGTTGGAGGAGGAACCCATTTATCCTTTAAAGTTGTTATCTCAGTATTCAACTCATCTAATCGCTTAGTGAGCTTGTTATTGTGACATTCATAATACTTAGTTTTTTCTTGAAAAAGCGAATATCAAGAGATAAGGAAGCAATCATGTCTTCTTAATCTTCACTTCTCCTCACTAGCTCTTTAATGTCTTAACTGACTTGTTGTTGGGAAAAACCTTCTATTGACAAAGGGATTTTAGAATGTACCTCAGCTTGTGGATTCTTCCCTTTTTGGCACTTAGCTTTAGAGTCAGTAGCGGATTGATTACTCATTGAAGTAGATGCTAAGCTCTAGCCCCTTTCATTCTCTATCACCATTAAGCAGAGGTTGGCAGAATCTTTAACTTCTTCATCTTAGGATGAAGATTCCTCGGAATCGCTCTAGATGGCAGCAAGTGCCTCATTTTTATTGGCAAACCTCTTCTTATATCTATCCATCTTGGTCTTTGGACAAGATGATTGAATATGGCCTTTTTCACCGCATCCAAAACACTTAATGTCTTTTTTATGCTCCTTTTTAGATCCTTCCTTAGCTCCACACCGATGCTGAGGAGACTTGATTTTAGCAGGAAACTTCTTCTCATTGAACTTCTTGTCCTTCTTCATGAAGCGCTTAAATCGCCTTGTCAAAAGAGCTATCTGCTCATCCAAATCACTGCTGGTGGATTTGTTTGATGAGTTAGCTTTCAGGATAATGGCTCTGCCCTCTTTCTCCTTGCCTTTACTCTTTTTGGAGTCATCATTATATTTCCTTAAGGACATTTCTTGAATCAGCAAGGTGCCTATTAGCTCATCATAGTTGTAGGTCTTAAGATCATGAGCCTCTTTGATTGCGGTCTTCTTGGCATCCCACTCAATAGTGAGAACTTGAAGAATCTTCTACGCCAATTCTTCCTCGGTGAACTCCTTGTCCAATCTCTTCAGTTCATTAATAATGTTAATGAACCTAATATTCATGGATTGAATACCCTCGCTAGCGCCCTTCTGGAACAACTCATACTCCCTGAACATGAGGTTGATCTTTGACTCCATGACATTGTTGGTCACGTCATAGGTGATCTCCTACTTCCTCATAGGTGATCTCCTACTTCAACTTATAAATTTGTCTTTACTTTGATTGCTTGATTTGGAATTTCAAAATGCTAGGAATATTTCGACAGTACTTCAACTCTTAAGAAATTCAAGGTGACTCACCAAGTTTGAACGTCTACTTTAGTCTTCTATTTATATTTGAAGTTCTTAAAAGTAGCCATTGCAAACTTCTCATCATGACTTATCTTCAATTTCTCTTTCTTCACAGCTTTCAAATTTTTCCATTTGAAAAAAATTCCAAGACGTTTAGAGATAGAGATTTTTAACGTTGAAGCGCGAGATTAAACCGTTAATCTGAATGTGTCAAAAACTCATTTTCTTCTAGAAATTCTTTTTTGATAGAGAGACGCACAAGATGCAATGTGGAAGCTTACAATTTGTTAACTTACTAACATTGCGGAGCAGCGCGGAGACACTAAGAAATGGTACATGTCAGAAGATTCCTTTTATCTTGGACTTTAGTGAGGATTCTTCAACATTTCGCACTGACACCTTTTTGTTGTGAGGACCACTTGAATATCTTCTTTATTTCAGTGCCTTTTCTCCTGAAAGCATCAAAGGAATATTTCTTCTCTCACAGATAGCATTAAAAGCATTTGTGTCATATATTTCTCTAAGTCTCAATTAACTCAGCTTTTATAACAAAAGCTTACTTAGCTTTGCTGAGTTTATATCATACAAACTGTGTATTACTCAGCTCCAATCAGCTTTTCTTACTCTAAGCCATAACTTAATCAAAACTCAATAAACTGAGTTGTTTTCCCTTAAACAAACTCAAGTATCACTTGTTTAGTTAAGAGTCTACTTAGTAATTAATTAATTTCACTATCGTACATAGTTTGTTATTTCAAAAACGTTCAAGTACTGTGAAATACTATTAACTTAGGTTCAACAAGTTAGAACCATCCTCATCAAATATCCATATTTATAAAAGAAATTAATGAATTAGTTATATGTGTGCGCGTGATTTTTGTATAATATTTTATCATAGACTATCTATTAATGTAGAATTTGAAAGTTTGGGTCAGTCAATGTAAAGATAATTTAGACCTTTGAGTTTTGGAATAAACTTTATTGAATAAAATTCCAAACTTTTTCTTCAAGAAAAGCATTATATTAAGACTTAAAAGAGACGGGCAACTCAAGTGGGAGGAGAATCAGTCCAAACTCTAGTAATCATCAATAAAGATAATTCTAGTAAGAGTATGTGCCACAATATTCGATTCCTGACCTATCCAAAAAAACAAGCATGAGACAAATTCATGGGACATGGACTTATAGTCTTGAATAATAGAGGAAAAATAATGTAAGAAATCATCATGCTTTGACAAAAAAAATTAAACAAAACTTTGCAATCGGTCTCACACAATAATATGAGAAAAACCAAGTTTCATCTACGACAATGCCTCACGAACTAAGAGAGCCTCCGCTTCAAGAATAAAGACTTGAGATGGGAGTGAGCCCACTTTCGCTCCCACAAAAAAAACACCACAATTGTGCATTATGGCTCCATAACTTACCAAACTTTCATCCTTGAAGAGAGCCAAGTCCACATTCCACTTTATATACGGGGCATGAGGAGCAGGCCAATTGATCGAAACCCCCTGCTGTGGAGTTGAAATTCTGCCATCATCGTCGGTAATTGGGAAGTTGATAGCGCTAACACCCAAAGGTTCCACCAAGATAGCTGCAAAGCGGATAACATAGTTCACTTGAGTATTAACGTGATGGATAACTCTTTTATTCCTAGAAGACTAAAGAGACCACGACAGATAACAAATGCGTTGAGCAAAGATTGTTGAAGATCGACAAAACTAGTCCGAGATAAAATCATAAAGAACTAAAGTATTTAGAATAGTGAAGGAATTATCAAACAAGCAACACACTTCCCGAGCATATGTTCAATGAAAGAAAATATGAGGAGCATCCTCAACTCCTAAAAAACATGAATGGAAATGGGCATTGTTAACACAATGACGATCAAATAATGCACAACAGGTGGGAATAATATTATTCAAAAGATGCCACATAAAAACCTGAATTTTCAAAGGCGAATAAGGGACCACATCGAAGGAGAAACCAGATTATTGTTACTGGGGTTGCCCCCCATTTCCTTATAGGCTAACTTAATAGAATACAAACCTCCTCCTATTTCGAAAGGCCAATAGGCCGAATCGTTTCTAGGGACTAGTTGTAAGGGAGTATGAGCAATAAGGTTAACTTCAGCCTCATAAATAAATTCTCAAGTTTTAGCGATATTCCTAGTGCAATCATGAATAAATTTGGCTAACTTGACACTTGTACAAGAAATGCCCTCTTTCCCTGATAATATAATCCAAGAATGACTATTAACCCAAGCCACATCCCCAATAGCGACATTTTCCCCTTTTCCAACCCTCCATCTAATTAAACTCTTGAAAAATGACATAGTGGAAAAAATACTATGCCATATATAATTGGGGGAATTAGATATGGTAGATGATAAGACGTCACCATGCCTAAAGTATCAGGCACTAAAATCCTAAGCCACCAAACTATTAGGATAAGTGAGAAAGTGCCATATTTGTTTTCGAAGAAGAGCATAATTAAAATCATAGATATTCATAAAGCCCATCCCACCAAACTTCTTTAATCTACTCAGAGTTTCCCATGTATACCAATGAGTACCTCCCTAATTACTCCCATTAGATGCCCACCAAAATGAATTCAACAACTTATGAATCAAGTCACATAGAGACTCATGAAACAAAATAGAGACATAAGGTCAGCAGGGATGGATAAAAGAACTGATTTGATAAGTTCTCCTTTCCCTCCAGCTCACAAACTTACACCTCCACAAATAATTACGTTTCCAAATTATGTCAAGCATAAAGCCCAAGGAAGCTTTTTTGCTTCTACCTACCGATAAAGGCATCCCCAAGTACATAGAATATGGATAAGAAATTCTCATATCTAAAAAATCATAGATAAGTTAACCCTGGAAACCGTTAACATTAGTGCTAAAGGAAACCGACGACTTGGAAAAATTAATCATTTGACCCGATGCCCTCTCATATTCTTTTAGAAAATTTTTAACGTGAAGACATTTAGATAGATTTGACTGGAAAAACAAAAGGCTGTGCTTTGCAAAGAATAAATGGCAGATAGATGACGCATTCCTAGCCACCTTACACATTTGAATACGACCCTCCTACTCAAGGGAAGTCAGAGTAGCAGATAGGCCCCGAGAACAAAGGATAAATAAATAGGGAGATAAGGGATCACCCTACCGAATCCCCAAGATGGATTTATAGACACAAATCGATGACCACTAGAAGAAGGAGTATTGGACCAAAGAAATGCACATCATCATCCATCCTATCCAAGTGTCAGAAAAACCCATATGCCTAAGCCCAACCTCAACATAGGCCCACTCAATAAGGTCCTAGGCCTTTGCCATATCCAGTTTCAAAGCAACAAAACCATCGTTTCCTCTAGTTTTCCTATGTAAAGCATGGTTAAGCTCAAAAGTGATCATGACATTATCAATTATAAGACGGCTCAAAATGAAAGCACTCTGATTCTCAGATACAATACCATGTAAAACACATTTTGGATGATTAGAAAGTATCTTAGAGATTATATGGTAAAGGAGATTGCATAGGGTAATTAGACGAAATTGAGAAATGTGAGTGGCGGTCTCAAGCTTCCGATTAAAACAAAGCATGTATTGTGCAACTCACCCGGTAAAACCGCATTAGATAAAATATAACAGATATAATAATAAATGTCATCACCAATAATATGCCAATAGGTTTGATAAAAACCTAGAATAAAGCTATTCAGTCCCGGTGATTTATCAGGGTGCATAGTAAAGACTGCTGACTTGACCTTGTCGATGGTAAAAGGCCAAATAAGAAAGGAATTCTGCTCCAAAGGGACGCGATTGGAGATGTGTCAAACAAATGAGAGATCCAAATCAAAAGAGCTAGTAAAAAGAGAGCTATAGAACTCCTCAATTAGGGATTGCAATCTGTTATCCTAATCATATCTATCTCTATTATTATCAAAAAGAAAATTGATTTTATTCGTGCATCGATAGGAAGAGGCATATCAATGAAAACAATCGAGAGTTATAATCACCATGGCAACCACTTTATCTTAGACCGCTATTTTGAATATAGCTCCTACTCTTGATAGAGTTGATTTAGCCGAGCCCGAGCCTGGAGATAACATGAGGTTACTGTTAGGATAAAGTCCCATTTGCACTATGCTATAAGCTCTTTGTAGTTCCAGATCTGCCTGATAAAAAGATCTCGATGGCCTTTACTCCACTCCTTCAAAGAGGCCGACACCTGCTCAAGCTTAAAAGGGACAACAAGATCGTCATTCTCCCTCCATTTTGCATTAATTAAGTCTCGGTAGTCCCAATGAAGGCTCCATTCATTGTCATACCAGAAAACATGATCTCGTCTTTGCTTCTCCTCCTGAAGAGAAAAGAAAAAAGCATAGTGATCATTAGAGGACGTGATAATATGATGGATAGAGGATGACAAGAATGCTAACCACCACTCTTCATTAGCCATACTACGATCAAGTCATTCATGATGAATAACCTGACCATGCTTTAAATGTTCCCAAGTATATTTTGAACTAATGTACCCCATGTTCGATAAGCTACAATCAACTAGAGCATTTTGGAAATTTTAAATTTGATAAGCCGAACGAGGTGAACCACCCCATTTCTCATGAAATGCCAGAAGCTCATCAAAATCACACATAACTACCCACTGCACACTATTATAAGAGGTCGCTAAATGTCTAAGAAGATTCCAAGAGATATAATGTTCATGTTGGCGAGGGTTTCCATTAAAAATTGGTAAAATGCTAAGACTTTTCATTTAAAGATACATACACATCGATATGTGACAAATTGTAGCTTCATACCACCACATAAAATGAGGAATTCCAC
>CATIWQ010142419.1:0-15907 GCA_949673415.1 Euphorbia schlechtendalii | reverse complement strand
TTTTTATTCTTCATACCAGTTACATACCAGATTCCTAATATTTTTTATACAATACTTTTGTAGAATTCTTTTTTATATGTTGTAATCACTTTCTAATGCATTTTCATTACTTTTAAGATTATAGTTGTTTGTTTATTGCTACAGAGATAAACTTTTGACATGTATTTGTGTTCCTACCATAATTTCATAACAAAATTGACACATCTTGTTTATCCTACCAGTTACATACCACTTATATACCAGTTTCTTACCAGTTGAAAAAATATTTTTGAAAAAGTATATCACAATGAATGACGTTTCGAAGATAAAAATGTGACGAACAAAAAATTCTAAAGCATCATGTAAAAAAAATGAGCAGTTTAAAAGATAATGACGAAATAAGATAAGAAAATTAAAAAATAAACGTAGAAGGTAATGGAGATGAATACAGAAATTTTGGAACGTATAGAAGGTAAATATGAAACTTAATTGGTCAAATAAATTTAAGACAGAAAACTTGGGTTGAAATTATTCGCACCTTTCGAGCCCATTTATATAAATTCCCCGTTATTTTACTCAAACCCCAGCAAAGCAAAGCTACAGCCTATAATGGAGGTTGAAGAAGACGAACCACAGCTGCCACCATCTCGAGCTCGCCACATAAATAAACGAGCGCTTAAGAATAAAGCTTTAGCTGTATCCTTCAACGAGAAAGATCTCAGGTATTATTACCTCTACTTCACTTCGCTTTCTAATTTTTTCAATGAAATCAAATTATTCCTGGACTAAATTTGTTCTGTCGATATGCCTTGTGTTATTTATCAATTTTTTTTTTTGTGTTTTTTAAGGGATTATGTGACTGGATTTCATAAAAGGAAGAAGAAGAGAAGAAAGGAAGCCCAAAAGCAGCAAGAGGAGGTCTTACGCCGCAAGCGTATTGAGCTACGCAAAAAGGTAGTAATTGGCAATTTTATGGTAAAAACCTAGATTTCTGTTAATTATCAGTTGCTTGGCAATGTTAGATAATCTAAGTACAATTTAACTGGTTATACCGCTTAAGAGATGGGCAGAATATGGAGTTTTATTTGCGTGAGAGATAAAAATTGGGTTGCTTGATTATTGGTTCCTAGCTTATTTATGAACTTATTCATACTAAAGAAACCTTAAGATTGTGAACAATTTTGATTTGTGGACATGCTTGCACGAAATATTAAGAAAGTAGATAGCAACTAGTTTGGCTTGTTTTCGAGTAGAAATTCAGGAATTAATCTATTGGTTATGGAGCCTTTATGTGAAAATTGTCATGCTGTTCCATTGAAATTTTCACCCATGGAATAGTGAAATAGAGATACCAGCTAAAGTGCTAAACACCATACTACCATAGTAGTTAAAGGCGCACTTAGGCTCCAAGGCGTGACCTTGCGCCTTGAGTGTGCCTCGTCGCCTTGACTACAATGCTAAACACTAAGACTCTATTGCCATAAAAATTTTCCTTACCTATGAAGTATGTCTAATTTTGCCTCATTTTCCATTGAAGTGTAACTCATAAATTCTTTTTTGTTTCTTTCCAAAATGTCCCAAGTTTTAGCTTATTATGTTGCTACTGAGACTTCATTGGTAAAGTGGAAAAACGAAATGACGCTTATTAACCCTGAAAGAAAAACAAATCCGATTGCATATTTTGAATATATCTTATAATTTTTTTGCTTATACTTGTATTCCACGTATTGTGTTTGTAACAATGAGTAAATTGCTTACTCGTGCTGCCTATATTGTGTTGTAGCGGAAACTGGAAAGGGAGCTTGTATATGGAGGAGCTAAAGAGGAATCTGAAGAAAGTGACGAGGACAAAGAAAATGGTGAAGAAAGTGAGCCGATTGCAGAAGCAAATGGTATTTTTTCTCGAACTGAAGCCTATGCGATATGCTACTTGAAAACATATGATAATAATAATAACCAAGCCTTAGACTCTGCATTTTAGATGTTAAGATCTCTATCACACGTACTTAGATTGATAGTAGATAAATTTGCTGGTAATAACTCCAATGATCCGCTACCTATTATTGAAAAAACATGTTGACAGATATTGACAAAGTTGTAAGGTGCCTAACAGAACGGATTCTTATTTAAATCAGTAGACTAATGGATATACCAAGATTGTACGATCAGTTCACCTAGCAGAGTTAGAGACTAGTATATTGTTACGGACATACTGTCGAAGCGGATACTTACCATTATATGTGAGATTCAATGTTTTAAGGAGCTAGCAAAACATTGTCTTATGGGACTCTAATTCGTAGCCATTGGTGTTACACTGTTAATCATTTTCTTATGGGTTTGATCATTTATAATAGGCATAAAGGAGTATGACAATGGAGATGTGAAAGTCACTGTGATGACTAGTGAGATATTACACGAAGATAAAGTTGACACTATTGAAAAAACACAAAAAGTAGTGCCAAGAATAACAGGAGATGATAAGAAAAGTTTAGGTGTAAGTAAAAAGAAAGTGTTCAAGAAAGTTTCACGACACAGGTCACAGTCAAAGAGTCGGCATAGCAAAGGAGATAAAAAGAAGGGAAAGAAGAACAAAAGGCGGTAAGGGGCATCCTGATGAATATTAACCAGACGGAATTGTTGTCGCTGCTGGAAAAAGTTGGCTAAGCCATTAAATTTTACGGTGCTTATAACATGTTAATTTTGAAACTAGAATCAGATCTGTTTGTGCGATTTTGATTTTTTTTAGCAGATCCATAGTAAACTTGTCCTGACATCAAGTTTTCAGATGCTATTTCATACAGAATCTGGAACTCGTTAGGGGCTAGGCACCTGCAGCAGTTTTCATTTTAGGTACTATAATGTATTTTTTGTATCTTATTCATGCCACACTGTAACTAAAATTATAGTTAACCTATGATTGCACAAGTTACCAGCAATATGTTAGAAGGTTATCTGAATAACCTATAATCGGCTCTTATGAAAAGTTATCTCAAAGCAGAGGGATGATCAAATCACCACAGAGATCCTATGTAAAAGAATGGGAACCAAAATTCATCAAGGGCGAGGGGTATTTGGTTTTTATCCTGAAATAATGGGCTATGGATCCTTGATTTACGGGCTAATAAGGCATAATATGGTTTTAATTGCCTTGATCGTCATTGCAGTGATCTCATCAATGGTTTAAATTAACATTACTTTTTTTTCATTGAATCGACATTAATTAATTCATAGTAAATTTTAAAAATCAAATCTTGAAATACTTAAATTTGTTGACAACCATGCTATTTTTTATTAAAGAGAAATGCTGTTTTTATTACGGAAATTCTCTATGTTGTTTCTCCCTTCCATTATTTAAAACAAAACACCGATTCGAATTGCTACCTTAGAAAAACACAAATTGATAGAGATTGTTTTTAATTTTAAAATACTTAACAAATATTTTTGATATAAAAATGATTTAATGCGTTTACCTTGAACTTTGAAATGTGATAGATAATTCCGTATACTCTTTTAAATTGAGTCACTTTACTTACTCATCGTCACACATCAATTTTTAGTTGGTATGACTTTTTGAATGTCATTTTTCTTGTTTTTTCACCAACTAAAAACTGACACGTGACATTGAAAGGGTAAAATGATGCATTTTAAATAAATTCATATGAGTATTTTACATATTTGAAAGTTCAGGATGTAAAAAAAGTTCATTTTAAATAAATTTAGGCATGTGTAAATACATTATGCCTTAATGTTTCCTTTATTTTTCAAAAACTGAAAACATTTTTCTGAAAAACTAAACTAAACCCTCGTGTAAATAATAAAACTCGCATCTTTATTAGCTTATTTATTTCACAAATTATGACATATATAAGATAGAATAAACAATCAATTTGGAAATGTATCTTTAGTAGTTTGTCTAACCCATCCTTCCTATATGACGTGACACCTATATATCATCATTAAATGTAGATAATGTCTATTTGATTGTCTAGATGAAATAGACAATGTCTATTTAATTGTGAACAACCAAATAGACATTGTTTACAATAAATATACCTTAAAATGAAACAAACAATTTACTGTTTTATCTTATCATATTAACACATCATAAAAAAGAACCTCTATTCTACATGACATAAAAACTTGAAATAGCTTGTATATTCCACAAATTGTTTTGACACATGGGAAGAAATAGACAATCTATTTGAAAATGCATCCTTAGTAGCCTGTTTAGCTCATATTCCCTGCATGATGTTGCACCAATGTGTCAGTATTAAATGTAGACAATGTCTATTTAATTATCTAAATGTAGACAACTAAATAGACATTGTTTACAATAAATACCATGGTTTTGAAAATCGGACCGGGTTTGACCGGAACCAGCCACTGGTCCGGTTGGTTTTCACCTGGTTCAATGTCTGATCAAAGATCGGACTTTGACTGGTTGAACCGGCCGGTTCACTTATTCTTGTTAAAAATGATGTTTTTTAAATTTTTTGCAATAGGCAGGAATCGAATTCAGGACCTTCAGCATGTTATCTATTATGCCTACCACTAAACTACAATACTTATTATATTTCTTTTATAATATCCATATAAAACTTTCACTTAGTTTTAAATTAAGTATTTACTTTATTTATTTAGTGTGTCATGTACATAAATTCACCTTATCTTATTTAAATAATATT
This sequence comes from Euphorbia schlechtendalii, assembly GCA_949673415.1. NCBI lineage: Eukaryota > Viridiplantae > Streptophyta > Magnoliopsida > Malpighiales > Euphorbiaceae > Euphorbia > Euphorbia schlechtendalii. Next base: position 11,243 of record CATIWQ010142419.1, on the reverse strand, counting down.
TTTTCAATTTTTAAAAAATCCGGTTCGACCATCGATTTAATCCGGTTGAACTTTAAATCCATGAACTACCCTCTTCACCTGTTCGATTCTGAAAACCATGATAAATACACTTTGAAATGGAATAGACAATATACTATTTTTATCTTGTTAATAGACATTGTCTATTTTTTGAATTATTATCATACCATCAAAAGGAACTTCTATTACACATTACTTAGATTTGAAATACATGAATTACTAAAATAGTCCAAATATAACTGAAAAGATTCGTGACGATCAACGGCCAGTATCTCATAGAAGTCCCAAAAATTAAACGACACAGATTCTCCCTATCTTCTATTTGCTCTTTTCCTCTCTGTTTCTGCTTTCACTCTCACTTTCACAAGTAGCCGTCGCTGAAATCAAACCACAAAGTGCGAAATCGAAACCTCTCCGTTCCTTCCTTTAAATTAATGAAATTCCATCGAAGCTTCACTTACACCGATTATTATCCGTTATAGAACGACAATGGAATTTTTCTTTTTCATGGCATCCAATTCACTTTTCTTTTTCCCGCTCCCTTTGTTGTAAAAGATAAAGGTTTTTCTTTTTTCCCTTTTCTGTATTCGTTTTGGATTAGGGGATTATCATCATTAAATACGTATCCGTTTGGTAATCAGGATTAGTTACATGCTTATACGTTTTGGGATTTTGTGTTTGCTTGTTTTATTGCGACAGACACAGAAAGAAAGTTGTTGGGCTTGTGGCAGTTTTAATTTTCTCGGGAAACAAACAGGGGTTGGTTTTTATTAGCATGGCGAGAGAAAAGCGGGGATTGGATTCGAGTTCTGGCGATGATGGTCATCAGCCTGAAAGGAAGCGACCTGCTTTAGCTAGGTAAAGCATGCTCCTTTATATATATTTGAAATTTGATTTAGGCGTTTTGATTTTTCTGGCTGTCTTTGACTAATTGACTTTAGTATTTATTGTTAAGTCAGTTACCTGTTTCAGTTGATTATTTGTATCTTTGACTTAATTTGGGTTGAAATTTGAAACGCACTTTCAGTGTCCAGGAATCTACCTGCATAATTAAGTATGTTAAATGAACTGATAATTGCTGTTTCAAAGTCAAGTTGAAACTATCTGCGTTTGCCATTATAAATTCATACTATACATGAATTTTAACAGTTGAACACCAGAACACATACGACCAACATAATAAACCAGATGACCATGGAGAAAACCGGTCAACCTTGCCATTTCGAAAAAATTCCCTATGTGTAAATACTAAATACAACCAGTTAAGTCAATGGAAAATTGACTTATTTGGTTTATTGTGCTACTGGCTTTTGAAGTTTATGTATTTTTATGTCCAATTTTGAAGACCGTGTACATTATTGCTACCAAGTCCAAAATTCGTGTCCATGGATAATATTTACCCATTTTTTGATTGGTATTCTCTGTAGTTCTCTGCTATGCTTGATTATTTACGTCTGCAAACTATGAATAATCTGCTCCTATATGGCTAAGCATTTTCATTCACTAAACTTCTTTGCTAATGCCTGCTTTGGAATTCATTGCAGTGTAATTGTCGAAGCGTTGAAGGTCGATAGTATGCAGAAATTGTGCTCATCGTTGGAGCCTATTCTTCGGAAAGTGGTAAGATAAATGGTTCCTTTTCATGTTTCTTCATCCTTACTTCCTCTTGAAAGGTTGCATATGAAAACCTTATTTGTTATACTGTGTAATTACAAATTCCTGAAAGAATAATCATCATTTTTTCCTGACCAGTTTTTTGGATGCCTTTTCTATCTTGAATTATATCTTTATTTAAAGATTTTAGTTTAGTTGTATAAAGGCAAGCTGATAAACAAGTGTAAGGAGGTTCTGTGATGTACTGATGTATTATTTTGGATGCTTTAACATATAAAGAGATGTATCGATTAGGGGATTTTATTATTGCTTAATTTTGGGGTTTCCGAAATAAGAACTAGCATGATCCTTTGTCTTTTTGAGAGGGCAGGAGGTTATATTCTAGTCTAATATGCATCAAGCGAGTTGGTGCTCAACTTGGCTCTTGTCTAAATATTTGTACATTCCACTCATGAAATGCCGTGGATGTTTCCCAATTTTGTAACTTTCTTAAATGCCGAGCAGGTTAGCGAAGAAGTGGAGCGTGCTTTAGCAAAATTAGGCTCTGCCAAACTTACTGGAAGGTATACAGATCTATCTGTGTTTGTCAAGATATTCTCAACAAATCCACCAAAAGTTTTTCATGTTGTTATTCTCGACTGCTAAATTTATACTTCTGGTGAACTAAAATTTGATTTTAATTTTATTGTCAGCTTGATATATGCTCTGATAGTCTGATGCCATTGTCAATAACTCATCATTTCTTTGTGTATCTGATATACCTGTGGCTTTTATTTGGCTTCTCTATATTTAGCATAAAATAAAACTGCTCTTTCATTGTGCCTCACTCGAGGTTTGAATATGTGATTTGATCTACTTTTAGTCCACGTGTCAAATTGCTAGTTAATCTTACATCCCGTTACAACTTACCATGCTAAACAGTAAATTTTTCAGACTTCCTAGTTCTGATGTTGTTTTTATGCATTAGACTTGGGAATGTATGCCATTTGCTGATTTTGAGTTTTCCCCCCTCTCTATGCAGGTTGTCTCCCAAACGCATAGGAAGTGCCGATGGAAAAAACTTGCAGTTACACTTCAGGTCCAGGTTGTCCCTCCCTCTATTTACGGGCGGTAGATTAGAAGGGGAACAGGGTACCGGAATCCATGTCGTGTTGATCGACGCAAACAGTGGCCATGTTGTCACATCAGGTCCCGAATCCTCAGCGAAATTGGATGTCATTGTTCTTGAAGGTGATTTTAGCAATGAAGATGATGATAATTGGACTGCAGAAGAGTTTGAATCTCACGCGGTTAAGGAGCGTGAAGGCAAGAGGCCGCTTCTAAGTGGGGATCTGCAAGTCACTCTGAAAGAAGGCGTTGGAACTCTCGGCGAGCTGTCTTTCACTGACAACTCAAGCTGGATTAGGAGTAGGAAATTTAGGTTAGGACTGAAGGTTGCATCAGGCCAATTTGACGGGGTTCGTATTCGTGAAGCAAAAACCGATGCTTTCACTGTTAAAGATCACCGAGGAGAATGTAAGCTATTTGTTCTTTGTTTTTCAACCTTAAACCCAATCTAAAAGTTTCCACCTTTTGCTTAAGTTGTTGTATCTTATCCTGCAGTGTATAAGAAACACTATCCGCCTGCAATAAATGACGAGGTTTGGAGGTTGGAGAAGATTGGCAAGGACGGATCTTTCCACAAAAGGCTGAATGAAGCCGGGATATTTTCTGTTGAAGACTTTCTTAGACTTGTAGTCAGAGACTCCCAGAGATTGCGCACTGTAAGAATGTTGTTCTGTTGTCAAAGTTTCAAACTTTAGCTCGGTTTTTTCTTGTTTACGGCTTTCCTCACGTTTTCTCCATCTATTTGTTGCAGATTCTTGGAAGTGGGATGTCGAATAAGATGTGGGACATCCTAATTGAGCACGCCAAGACCTGTGCTTTGAGCGGGAAACTTTATGTGTACTATCCAGAGGATGCAAAGAATGTCGGTGTAGTTTTCAACAATATTTATGAACTAAGCGGTTTAATCGCTAATGGGCAGTTTCACTCAGCTGAGTCTCTTTCTGACAACCAGAAGGCAAGTAATTTTGCAGTGTCATTACCGTTGCAGTCATTGTTCCCCTCCATTTATTGTATTAATATCTGGTTATTTGTTCTTGCAAATATTTTGACATTTACAGGTTTATGTGGATGGATTGGTGAAGAAAGCGTACGAGAATTGGATGCATGTTTTAGAGTACGATAGCAAAACACTCCTTGACTCAAACCAGAATGACAACATAGTTACTTCTTCCGAAACAGACAATACAACAGGTCAACATAACTTTCTGAACCCTTATTATCAGCACGGTACATTATCAACCCAATTGGCTCCAATCCCATCAGAGCAGCATGCAGTAGGAGGTAAATTATTGATTTCACTTATGTAGAAAGCCCTTCTATTTTCTGCTTTGCAACTGATTAATTGTGTGAATTCTCTCGCGATTTCTAGGTTATGAATATGATGATGACATGGCTGGTAGATTCTCGATGCAAATGCATAACGGGAATCTCAATACACCGTTTCAGTTCAATGCCGCTGCACTAGCCAGTACTTCACATCAAGCTGGCTTTCAACGAAGCGATGATGATGTATTAGCACTAGGCCTGCCACAATCTGCAGCCTCTAACTTCCAAGGCGTTAATATAAATTCATTGAGGGGGGCTGAGGACTTCTTCCACGAGGAGGAGATCCGAATGAGAAGTCAAGAGATGCTTGAAAACGAAGACATGCAGCAGCATCTTCTTCGAATCTTCGACATGGGAAGTCAGAGCATCAACTCGTTTAACCCAAATGATGACTCGCACCATTTTGCTTCATCGTATTTGCCTTCCCAGTCTCCAAACTATGGCTTTGGTGATGATTCGCCTCGTTCATCAGGGAAAGCTGTTATTGGATGGCTGAAACTCAAAGCGGCTCTTAGATGGGGCATCTTTGTCAGGAAGAAAGCGGCTGAGAGGCGAGCGCAGATCATAGAGTTGGATGATTAGTAAATACGTTTGCTTATGAAGCTGATACTGCCTAGATTTTTTGCATTAGAGACTACACTACTAGTTTTTTTAACTTGCTAGGAATGCAATGAATCTGATGTGAGGCGCTACTCTTGGGTTTACTATAATTTTTGCATTTTGGGACCCCCTTTTTTGTATTGTACAGTAAGCTAATGTCTTTATCTTCATCAGTCGTTTTCGTTGTTTTATAGTTTTTGCTGTTGCTATAACCTAAGCACAAAAAATAAGAGGAATGGACGTGTTTTATGTTTATAATTTTATTGGGAACCAAGAAAGAATTAATTAATAATATTCTCGCTAAAATCAGCTCATTCACATTATGTTGTAATCTTCTTTTTCCGTCATTTTTCTTGATGAAAAGAAAAGAAACTTTTAGCATATTGCACATTGAAAAATTACTCTGTGCGGCAGTTGTTGCAAAAAAGTTATCATTGTATGATTTTACAGTACACCGAAATAGGTGCATATGCTCTCAATTTAGGATTTGAACTTCATATTAAGCTGATAATATAAATAAGTTTTTTATTTTTGTTTTTAGTTTTGTGCTCAGTAATTATAACGATAATATCAGGTGTTGGCTGAGACCCACCAGAACAGTCATTCTGAATCTTCAACTCATCTTCGTCAAGAACATAAACCAAGGGCGGCGATGAAGAATTGATAACAAGGGCAGATGACGGATAGTTTAATACAGAACATTTATTTTTAAATCGAAAAATTGAAAAAACGACGCCGTTGCCGGGGATCGAACCCGGGTCACCCGCGTGACAGGCGGGAATACTTACCACTATACTACAACGACCTTGTTGTTATTCATTTGGTCGTTTACATATTTATATTATAAAAACCTACGTACAGTGACATAAAAAGGAAACCTGTATCTTCATTCGTCGTCGTGGATTTCTGGAATGATTATGCCAGGTATCTTTTGCCCGAATTTCTTTCGACTATGATTCATTGATCCTATTGAAAGCGACTTGCTGTGAATTTAGGGTTCATGAGAACGTAAATTGGCGATATCTCAAGGATTTGCATATAGGTACTTCTCTTTTGCCTGATAAACCTATTGAAAATGTTGTGGCTGGTTGTCCTTTACTTGAATCTTTACATTTATACAACTATGTTGGATTTAAGGACCTTGTTATTGCTTCAACATCTTTGAAAAGACTTGTTTTAGGGGAATTAGGTGAGGACAATGTTGATTCTTTTCTGGAAATTTCGTGTCCAAATCTTGAGGAATTGAAAATTTTCCAATTGAATTATTTTTGCTCTATTTTCATATTTGAAGATGACATAAAAGAAATGAATCCCTCGTCTTCCAGAGAAGTTTGTGTGCGAGAGCTAAAATTTAGGCCGAAGATGGCATGGTTCCAATAGGTTTCGATTGAGAGTAGCTTTTTTGCTCGATGGGTAATTAGTTCTTGTATGCTAAATGTTTTATAACATAGGAAATGATTAAGTAAATAAATTGACAGAAATCCGTTCTATTGTATCCAAAAAAACACTTTCTATCAAACTTTTTACTATTCTCAAGAGAAAGGAATAGATAGATAGATGTATTGAAAATGCAGTGTTGTGACTTGCTGTGTGTAAGTGTCCTGTTAGAACTTAGAAGACACTATGAATGATCAATCATATTTAACATGTTCATAAGAATGTTCTGTGTAATTAGCACAAACTTTTCTGCAGTTGTCAATGCCAACAGAAATCTTGGAGTCCTATGATTTTGGCCACAATTATCGGAAGTCCCATCGGGTTGGTTTCAATTGTTTGGTGTCGCATTTGAAGAGTGTTGAGATGCATGGAATTCGAACTTGTGCGTAAATTTGTCAAATTTCTAAAAAGGCAAGAGTACTGGAAGAGATAGTCACATTTTAAACTCGTCATTGTAGACCAGACTTCGCTCTTGAAATTTCTGAAAAATTGATGAGCATCACAAGGTATTCTACGCATGCTGTTGTTAAGTTGGTGCTTGACAATTAGAGGCTAGTGTGGAGGGAGCAGAAAGTTAATTCAAATGTAACGGAGCCGGTGAAAAGAGTTTAAGAATGGGTAATTAAATCATGTACCAGAAAGTTAGATTTTATTACTTTTACAACAATGAGGAATTAACATTTACTTTACCATTTTATTAGATTCTTTTTTTCTTTTATCCTTTTTCTTTTGTAAAAATACCTTCTCTTGTGCGACCAATCTAAATCATATTCGTCTATAGAGAGCACTCAAAACGATAAAGTATTGCTTCTCTCTTTTATACAGCGCAAAAGTAGCTCCGCTTTAGAAAAAGAAGCTCATTATATTATAACTTCATACAAAATATTATAGGTATGGAAAATTTATAAAATATACATTAAAAATATCACATGTCACAATAGTCCACAACAAAAAAAAAAAAACAAATCATCATGTGCCATTTTTTCAAAGCTTACACTTTTTCACCCCAACACGTTGTGTTCAACAGAAGCGCATCAATGTGCTTTTGACACCTATGATGGAAATAACAAATAAAATTTTAAAGAATTGCATAATGATATTATTTTGATTATTGATCAAAATCAATTTCAACGAACCGCTTCATGGTAACACCTCACACATAAGGTCTTAATTTTCAGTGGATTTGGAAATTATTTGTGCAGTTGGAATGCTTTGAGTTCTGGGGAATAGATGGGAGCTTATTCTATCGTTTAATCTCAAATTTGAAAACTTTTGTGGTTGCATGCCTCTCTGATAATCGTATCATTTACTCGATTTTTCTCAACTTTGTTCTCAAGAATGAAGGGGCGTTGGAAAAGATGGTCTTACTTACCTGGATAAGAAATGGATTTTTCACTCGAAGTTTGTTAGACCTTGTCCCATGTTCAAAAATCATCACCACTTGTTGTTGTTGAAGTATCAAAGGTTTACGGTGAATATTAATGGGATAAAATTGTGTGTTGAAATGGGGAAGCTTTCCTATGTAGAAATGTTGTAGAACTGACTAGATTTTTGCTGCATAGTTGGTTATGATATGGTATCACATGATATTCTACAATATTGACAAGACAAGGGATGTCTATGTACCTATTTGGGCAGACCTTTATGTTTTGTTTTCAAATGAATGAAAGCTTACAAAAATCTACAACACAAAATTCTTTCATGTACTAATGGTTTTGAGAAATCCAACTAGATTTGACGGGAACAACAATGTTGGTTTGGTTGATTTTTCAAATGATTCATTTTAAATTCAATAGATTGTACTGAATTGGTTGAATTTAACTTCATTTTATCCAAATATATTTCTTAAAAAATGTTGATTTAAACATTTTATTTCTAATACTTTTTTCTATATTTAGTTGGTGTTTGATAAGTTATTCAACAATTGCCTTTAGTCTTATCATTTGCTGAAGTTTCGGGCTAGCTCCGGTTATGTAAGTTGTAAACGGATACATAATTATTCATTTTTTCTTTTTATTCACTTTTGCCAAATTTGGACGTATTTGTGAAACATATTGACACTTATTTCCTCCTTCACTCACAAATTTTAAACTATATGATGAAATCAAGGAGGATGATTACTTCATATTGGTTAAGAAGATTATTCTACAGGTGCAACATGCCAAGGAGCATAAAATCGAGTCTTGCTCAATGGAAACTCTTTAACAATTATCCATTTACTTAATATAGCTGTTTTTTTTGTTCAGATATTTTTGTTTTAATTTTTTTGTTATAACAACTAAGCAAATATTGAATAGTTCAATATTAATATTCTATGTCACTAGAAGTGTTTCGAGTTTATTTCCTAAGAAAAACATATTTCATATATATGATAATAACCTAATTGAATGTATATTTGTGTCATGCTTGAAAATTTTGTTTCATGCTCAGCTGAGAGAAGAATCATCATTGTTGCAAAACAACAAATATTTGATAATAATATAAGCGACACATCTTGGACTTGCATTCTTGCTTCTCAGTTTCCCCATTCTCGAGAAATTAGTTATACAACTTCTTGGGTAGGGAGAGTATAACTTTCAGGTACAGTTTATTTGAACAAATCTCTAACTCAGTTTTAAATACTTTGATCTTCATTTATGTAATAGTAATAAAATAGCTTCATTTGAAAGTTCAATGCTTGTTTCTTTGTTCGTGAAGTTTTAACATCAAGCATTGTGGCATTTTTTGTGTTTGTCTCGGTTTTTCAATAACTAATATAATGAATTTCAATTGGTTTATCTAATAAAAACTTAGTGGTATATGAAAAGCAATAATTATAACATTATTAATTTTTATAGAATACACTATTACCTCCTTGTTTCTTGGAAAATGATTTATACCTCTTTGCATTTTACATTTTTCATATTAAAATCTCATTGCATCATACACGATATGTTTTTCTATCAAAATATTTAACATCATAAGTTTTTCTTTGTTATATCTAGTTTTATTTTATTAATGTTACGATATCTATACTCATAGTGATTACTTTTTTGACAATTCATATGTCATTTTTATAACTTTCGAGGTATGTTTGCTTGCGATAAAATAACATTATAAAATTTTTTATTGCAATTTTAAGATATGATATATAAAATTAATTTTCGTTAACAAACATATAACATATTAAGAAATTTAATATAAATTGAGATAACACAAAATACAAGGATGAAAAAACAATTGATTAGGCTAAGAAATTGGTTGCCAGAACTTGTCACACATTAAAATTTAAGGATGACAAAACAAGCAAAGTTTGTCAAATTTTGTCATACGTTCAAAAATTATCTATTGTTGTTGTTGAAGTTGCAAGTTTACCAAGGATTTATGAGGATTATGATTGGGATATAAATGTGTGTTGAAATGGGAAATTTTTATCTATTTTGCCTCATCCTTTATTCAAGAAGGCTTTATTGGTTAAATTTATGGATAATTGTGGTGCTTTTTTACCGTAAGAGAATGCTAATTAGGCATAGGCTTTGTATCTAAGCTATTCTAATTCAAATGAATTGATTGAAATTTATCTGGTTATCTGTCATTGATTTTCTGGAATTAGAACTGTTCGTAGGAGCCTGCTTCAATGGGTCGGGCTTGGACACTCATTTTTTTTAAAAAGCTCTGACCAATCCCGAGTCTGTCAAGATCCAAAGATTTATGGGTCAGACTTGGTTTTTATATAAATACCAAACCCGGCCCGACGAATAATTTTATTCATATATTATATATTTATACATTAAATTTATAATTATTTTAAGATTTTATATTTTATCGTAATAAAGTTTTATACTTGATTACAATAAGTTTAAACATATTTTGACATTTTTTTATATTTTTTCTATTAATTTTTTTAAAAAAATTTAAACAAAAAAACATTCATGGGCTTGGGAATGAACTTGTTAACCCGCCCCGAGCCTGAAATTTTAAAGTACGAACTTAGGCCGGGCTTGGGTTAACGTTTTTTGTAAAAAGCCCGCCAAGCCCGGTTTGCACGACGAACAAATCTATCTGGAATTGTGTTACTGTGATGGTTTGAAGAGCTTGTTATTGCATCTGAATCTTTGAAAATGTTACTGGTAATGGAAAATGGAATGTGTCGTTCCATTGAAATAACGTGTTCTAATTTTGAGAAACTGGAAATGCATGTGAATGGCTTAATGACGTGTGCTAGCCTTGATATAAAAAATTTGCCTCCTTCAATTTGTGCCACTATGAATATTGAGGTTGTTTATCTGTTTGATGATGTTGATCATTTCAATTTGGTAAAGGAGTCACTTTTACAGGTTCAACATTTCAAGAAGCATAAAATTGGGTCTCAGATTTTGATGGTTACATTTTTTATATATCTTGTTATTCAATGTCTCTACTATAACTTTTCTGAATATGCATTTGTGTCATGTTTGAAGATTCTATCACTTACTACGCATAGAGGTGAATCATCTATGTTACTAACACTAGTGCAGAATGGGCTTTTCGGGACGGTTCTTTGACGTGATTAGTCGGGCATTAATCTGGACGGTTTGAAACCATCCTGAATAAGGAGCGATATGGACGGTTCTTAGTAAAGAACCGTCCGGAATGCTATTAAAACTAATTTTTTCCAATTGCGTTATATGGCGCAAAGAGCAATCCGAACGGTTCTTAATAAAGAACCGCCGGAAAACTAGCAATCCGGACGGTTCTTAATAAAGAACCGTCCGGAATACTAGCAATCCAAACGGTTCTTAATCAAGAACCGTCCGGAATACTAGCAATCTGGACAGTTCTTTATGAAGAACCGTCCGGAATACTATTTTTTTTTTCTTTATTGATATACTTTTTCCTATAAAATTGGATTGAAGGGAGCCCCTCTGGTGTCATTTATCAATTACACAGAGAAAAATACTCCTAAAATCACATGAAAAAATCTTAATCCATCTGACTGCCCATGTTGAAGAACTCACATCTCCATCACAGCAACTGCAGACTATTCTGCTAGCTTGCTTGTATCCATTTCATTTAACAGTTTCTGAAACAACAAAAGAATTAATATTTATCAACAATTACTACATACATAAACACACGATTCACTAACAACTATCACGAATTATTAATGACAGACTTTAAAA
>CATIWQ010142412.1:0-21232 GCA_949673415.1 Euphorbia schlechtendalii | reverse complement strand
TCAAATTAATTTTGTCAATTAATCAACTTGAGGAAAAAACAAAGAACCTCAAGAACGATCTCAAAACTTTTTCCATTGAGATGGAAAACCCAAAGAAATCAAGAAAAACCCTAAACAATCTTCTTGATAGAACCAGGCTCGGATACCAATTGTAGGGAATTGTCATCGAAAACATAACCACGTCGGTGGAATTACCGATTTAAATTTTCTCGAATTCGAATAGTATCTTTTCAAGAACCATTGATAGGGTTTCAAACCAATTTATATATATAATAAGAACTTACTTGACAGGTCTCCTTAAGAGATGGATGTTGTAAAGCTCGCAATTGGAAGCTCTCCAATCTCACATACACGAACTACTCTCGATCGGGACCGGTGCTAACCGAATTTGATGAAAGCCAAAAACTTAACGGCTAATTAATTTGAAAAAGGAGGCTGCTCAATCACCCTTGTTTTCACGTGTATATATGTGTATATTAATTAACACACTAACTTATTTTATTTTAATAAAATTAATGAGACTTATCCCTTTTTCAAAAGAAGTGTAAATCATATACACTTCTAATTTGATTTTAATTAACCATTTAACATATATCCAATTAGAATTAGGATTATGTTAGGTTAAGTATATTTATAAATTGAACTCAACTAAAAGATTATTTAATAATTAAATCCATAGATTTAATTCCTTAAATTTATTTTAATTGTCAACTTTATAAATTTTCAATTTAACCCACATGTTAATTAAAACAATTATACTTTAATTTAATTCAATGAATAACATAAACAACTTTATATTATATCATTAATTCAAATTAAATATTTCTTGAGTTATAAAGATCATTTAATTAACTGACTTCATATGTCAAATAATTAATAATCAATCTTTCATCATATCTTGTAACATTGCATGTACAAGAAATCCTAGATCAGTAGTTCTAAGCGCACGATCCTTTGTGTCTGTCCATATGTTGGCAATGGGATTCACCCATAGAATGTAAGCGGATTCTAGCAAACCATTACAGCCCCCAATTGGGACAGAATACAGTTGTCTATTAAAGATACTGAACCTAGTAGTTATCTCACAAAGTCCTTTTCCAGCTGACATCAATATGATGAACAAGAGGCATGGTGCTTGTCACCCTCTTACGCAGTTCATCGTATTTCTTGATCTAGAATAAAATGATAATATAAGTCAACGACTTATTGGACATCCTTATCACTTTTATTCATCAAGTGGCTGGTGATTCATTTCGATTTATCAAATTGAATGTCAATCCGATCACTTCAACACTACTACTAATGTGGTCATGAAATACACCGAGCATACCCATACTTGTAATCCAATATTTAAGGACCCATTAGTAATATACTATAGCATAATCAATTCAACATCCATAATAAGTTGAAATCAAGTCTGAGGACAACTGAGACCTACTCAGCAAATTGTCTATGACATACAACCATGTGACTTTGTTGTGTGGATCGGTCCAGCCCCATGTTATCAACATGTGCCCATGTTCATGATCTACTTTACCAAGTGACATAGCAACTACATTGCTACAGATCATCCAACATACAAGTCTTTCATTTCATTCATTCCCATGATTAAAACAGACTTGGGATATTTATGATTATCAATCAACGGATACTCTACTCATATTATAGCACAAGGTATAAATGCAGTAGATTATTGCCTTTATAATGTGACACTGCATGAACCAATGCCTTTAGAACTAGGGCACATCAACAATTCCATCAATTTCGTCTATGAATATGTCTCGCACACCTAAGATATATCTCACATATTTTAAAACTGAATATGTCTTGCACATAGACAATATATATCATACATTACAAAAGTGAATATATCTCATGCATTCCATTTGTGAACATGCCACACATTCTAATCATACCAATGATAAATCTCACACATTGCATCCGTGAATGTCTCTAACATTCAAATCATACAGGCAATAAATCTCATAGATTCCATCCATGAATGTCTCTCACATTCCAATCGTATATGTGATAAATCTCACACATTCCATCCCTAATTATCTCTCACATTCCAATCATATCGGTGATAAATCTCACACACTCCTTGATTGTTAATTAAGGTAGTTAATGAACATGTGAACTGGTATGGAGGAATTTCAAAATGTAAAATTAACATAAAAAGAACTCCCTAAGCATGACATGATTGACATAATCTTAATTGAAATGTTCCATGGATGCTATAGGTTTATAAAATTTATAAAAAGAAACATAGCATTTAAGTTTAGATCATTACAAGTTGATCTAAACTCTATTAACACAAGCCTCTAAACAAGGATAGCCTCTATGACAAGTCCACATGGACCCCACGAACCAAAACCTCACGTAGAGGGAGAACTCATTGGTTAAAGAGCGAGTGCTAGACCACTCTTAGACCAACACAAAAATAATTGGGAACTCTCTTTTCTAAAATTGTAATAAGCCTTCAAAATAATTCTAACAAATACTAAAGCAACTCGTGGAGGATCTTCAAAAACACGCAAGAAAAAGGAGTCAAAACTCAAAAGGAAGGCTGAGATGTAGTACAAAATAAGGAGGAGGACTCCTATTTATTGGGGAAGGGAAGAACATAATGCTCCCCTTTTAGCAATGTGGGATGGGTGAAAATCTATCCCACACACACGGGTCTAACCCGCATGTAGACATCCCGCTTAAGCGAGCTGTGTGTGATGTGCAAGGCAAGCCCATTTGGGCTAGCCTTGCCCCTCAAGCACGACCATGCATGTACTAGTCAGCTTGCACTACAAGCCCATGTACTATGAATAACTTGTGTTCACAAGGCCCACTCGCAATGGGAAAATTTTCCTTGCTTTGTATGTTAAATATTTTCCTCTTCCATTTATTTATTTGGTCCGACCAATTATTAGTCCATCCAAAACGAGCTTGACTCTCCATTTTATTCTGATTATAGATCTCATCTATAAGTTCTTTATTTAGTTTGGTGAAGACCTATTACGTGTGACCTCAAAGGATTCCGAAGTATAGAGCCACTAAAGGTTGAACTAAACTTGGCTTCCCATCCGGGAAACTTTAGGCTCAATGTTGTAGACCGATTAGGAAGCCAATAACTCTAGACGATTCAATTGGGCTTTCTAGCTAAGGTATATGATCCCCCAGTAATCAGAACATCGCACTTGTGACTTGATCTGGTTCTACAATTGTAACCAGTATAATACACTCTTTCCATCATGTTAAGCACCATTAAGTTTATTGAGCACGAATTAAGATTAGCTCATGTAATAGCCGTAGCTTTCCCGAAATTAGACTTGTTTACGAAGAACACCACTCGCCTTTATGTACTTGAATTGATTAAAAACCCATTCTTTCAATCTCATACTCTGATCAGAGGTTTACGAGTTTATTACTTCAAAAAAAAGGCCTTAAGGTATAAGTCCCATTATATCACTATATTAAGAGTGATGGATCTAATCGTGACTACTCGTCTTACCAATGAATGGTTATCACTATACCAAAAATTGTCCGTTTCATCTTGATCACCAAGGTATGCATAAGTATAACCCAAAGTACATTGATTTCCGCCCAAGTTAACCAGTTACCAAGGTCTGAGGATAATCGTACTGCTATTGAAATACGATAAGAAACCAACACATGGATATTGTTATTTCTAAGTGTCTGTCATATAGTTATCTCCAATGGATTACTCAAATACATTCACGTGTTAACTCAAGGTACCAACTTCAGCTCGTGAGTTCGATTGCTTAGAATTCAATCCCTGGAGTAAGCCTACACATGTTATTATGTGTGTTTCATTGATGTCCAATCTCAATGAAACTATGACTAGGGATATTTAGACTTTTCATATTACACGTGTGTGCAGTTCTCACTCCATATAGCTCCCACCATGTCCTTGCACTTTCATGCTATGAAATAGTCATAAACTTTGTATTAATATATCAATGAATATATATACATACACAACAGCACATAAATAATATCAACGAGTTATATAATTAGAAAGAATCATTGATATACAACAAAGATGTCTTATTATTATGAAAATGAAATGAGAATGAAAATGTTTTGTAAAAGCTCGAGCCCTAAATGTCTTGCCTACATTGTTACAGAGTGGCCACCCAGACAACCATTCTAGGAAATTAGATACAACCTAGATTCATTAAGCCTGAACAGCACTGTAGTAAAGAGATTTGGGTCCAGATGAGTTACCTACTTCATTTTTATTTGAATTCTAATTACATGCACATCACCACCTTTTGATTTATTTCTAGGCATTTTTGGTTGTGTTAGAGTTAATCATACACAAGTGAAAAATGATAAATAAATAAATAAAAGAAAGTGATAAATAAAGTAAATATGAGGCTTCTAACTTAAAGGGGGTAGGGTAAATAATAATACAAACCATGGGGTAATATACAAATGGTCCTACATACAAATGACCTACAAATACATTTTATTTACAATTATGATACCCAAAGAAAAATAAAACCCTAACATACATCTAACCTAAACCACCTGCATCCCTAAAGGCTAGCATGAGATATATTACTACATCATGGCAAAGTTAGTTAAACAAACATGATGTGATTAGTATCATAAATTAGATTTGGGTGAATCGCGTGGTAATGGATTTTAAAGTGGGGAATTTGGGTTCCCCGTGCTTTTATTTAAAAATAGTTGATATTAGACTCATTTAAAAATTTATTATTTGAGATTTAATCATGGCATAAATGAGGTCGGTTATTGGGTAAATGGACTTTTCATCGTGTGGTGCCTAAAATAGTAATAATGGGCAAGAAAAGAAATTACCTAGGCCGAAAATACAACAACGACAGAAAATAAAATACAAAACCACTCCAAATATTCTCCAAAAGCTAAAAATCTTACTCTTACGACATGAATCCGCAAGTTTTGGAGCGAAAAAGGTCAAAGAAAGAGATCTCGAAGTCTTTTTGCATTCGATTTGGTAGAAAAAGGAAGAAAAGTAGATTTTTTAGTGAGGGGAATAGGAAACCCGAGACTTATATTTTTTGTTTCAAACTCAAACTTTAAAGGAGAAGGGAGTTTTGAAGAAAAAGCATCAAAAAATGAAAGTGGAGAATTTCCTAACTTTTACCAAAAAAATCCTTAAGTTTCTCTCTCTAGAACTCTCTCACTCTGAAAAATTTTCCAAAGAGGTCAAGTTATCCCTTGAAAAATCTAATGGCATAAAATAATGGAGTGGGAAACAAGTTAGTTGAGACATGTCCAAAGAGTTAGGACCGACCTAGACTAGGTCGGTCTCGCCCCCTTTATGGGAAAATCAGGGATCAGTCTTGGTTGCTTTAAGTGGACCGAAACTGATTCAGATCCACTAATAGCCCATCGATAGGCCAGTATCGGCCTAGTAGTGGCCAGTGACCAGTATTGACCCAATTTAGGCTGATCCAAAATATCAAACAGATTTAGGCAGGTTCGACCAAGTAAGCGGCTGGATGGGTGGTTTTCTAGTTTTTTCTTTATTTTATCTAATTGTTTTTGCTTTTTATGGTTTTTAGGCGGTTTTGCATTTGTTTTGAATGATTTTGGCTTTCAAAAGACCCTAAGATCTCCTCCGAATGTGTCATAACTTTAAAGAGGATAAGTAAAATAGGAGAGACAAGTAAAAATATTTCTCATCATCGCTTTGTGAGAAGGACCAACAATTCCATGCTCATTGGCTACCCCTCGTGTGGTCAATTCTAACATAAGTCAGAATGGGTACAGGAAAAGAGAAAGGGATATAAACCATACCTGGGTTGGCATGACTTTGTCGAAGTTAACCTTAGAATACGGAAGGCCACCAAGCTCCTTAGAATATTGACGAGGTCAACTTCAAAATTTAAGTGCCCAGTCATCTTCCTAAGGTAATTGGGTTGTATTCTAGGATTCAAGAGCCTAGGTGACAAGGTTGACTTCCAAGATTAAATAGCCTAGTTTCCATCCTAAGGTAGCTTGAGTTATCCTTTCGGATTAAAGAGCCTAGATGGCAAGGTTGACTTCCAAGATAAAAGGGCCCAATTGTCTAAGTTATCGTCCAAGATTAAAGAGCCTAGCTGATGAGGTTAACTTCCATAATTAAAGAGCCAAGCTATCTTCTCAAGATAGTTTGAGTTGTCTTCTATGATTAAAGAGCCTAGCTGATGAGGTTGACTTCCATGATTAAAGAGCCAAGTTGTCTAAGTTGTCTTCAAGGATTAAAGAGCCTAGTTGATGAGGTTGACTTCCATGATTAAAGAGTCTAGTTGTCTTCCTGAGATAGTTTGAGTTGGTTTGAAAACATGAGATATAATATAGTTGTTTTGAAGTTAATAGTGCCAATAAGCGCATTTTAACTCCTTGATTGACATTTTGGAAACACAATATTGTGCCCGTTCAATTAAGAGTTAAAATGAAGAGAAAATTAATTGAGTTGAAGAAAATTCATCTTGTTTCAAAAATATTGCAGAGACACCTTTGGAAATGTTGAATTCTCCCTTGCAAGGATTTGACACTGATTGCTGAGTAGATATTGCTTCCTTGGAGTTGCAATTTCTTAGAAGTTAAAATTTAGGAAGTGATATTTAGTGGATGAATAGATATGTAGTGATTGGTAGTGAAAATGAAGGTAAAATGACTGATTTTCATTTTACCAATTAGGTGTAAGAATGTTGCCAAAATAGGGGGCCAAGGAGGCTAGGTACGGGGCATAAAGGTAGATTGGCTCAAAATGCCTAGATGACATGATAGTTGAAAGATGGGAGGAAAATGAGGATAAAATGATTGATTTTATTTTACGAGCAGCTTAAGAATGTTGCTAAAGAAAGGGGGGTTGAGGAGGCTAGGTACGGGGGTGTAAAGGTAGATTGGCCAAACATGCCTAGATAGCATGGAAGTTGAAAAATGAGAGAAAAATGAGGATAAAATGACTGATTTTATTTTACTTTGCAGGTTTAAGTATGATTCCCGAAAAAGAGGGGCCGAGGAGGCTAGGTAGGAAGCGCAAAATTAGATTAACCCAAAATGACTAGACAACATAGCAATTAAAAAATGAGGAGAAAATGTGAAATTTGAAAGTAAAATGCGATACAAGGTATTCCTGAAATTTGTTAATTACGTCTGATTTTATTTTATCGAACCGATTATATGAATTATTTGATAATTCAAAATTTAAATTTGAATTTTAAAAATAGCATGAAACTAGATTTAGTACTGAAAATATGTGGAAAAAACAGTAAAAAAGCAGGAAAAAATATGAAACCCGAAATAAGGACTTTTTTATCACCATTTCGAGACTAGCCTGGTACGTTGGGACCAACCCAATTTCGGGCCTCTACCAATGTACCATCAGGGTCTATCTAGGCCTTCTAGGCTAGTACTGACCAAGATCATCACAAGTGGCGGACATCGCATTTTTGAGTTGTTCGTCGGTTTACAACCGGATTAAGCCAGTACCAGTCTTACTTGGACGAGTACTTGACAATTGGGTCAGTACCAGTTTTCTTTACATCGGTGACCGAAACGAGAAAAAACTAAAATTTTAAATTAATTGAAAAAATTTTGGATTTTGAATTGTAAATTTTCCAATTTTAACTGAAAATTGGGGCAAAGATGCAATGTTTTTTTTACAGGATTTTTATTAATTAATTATTTTGAGTTGAATTAATTAAAATAAATTTATAAATTTTTTCAAATTAGATCTAACTTGGATCTAATTATAAATAAATTATTTAAATGCATGAATTAGTTTTGTTTATTTTACACTTTCCACATTAGCATGAGACAAAATGCAACTCTACGAATGAATGCAAAAACTTATCGTGATTTGGCATGAATTCCGTAGTCCCAAACATATGAGGGCATCAGTGGTGTTAGTCGAAGTGGGGAGTGGAGGATTCAAATCCATGAGGATTCCATTGCTAGACAAGATTATAGATTTGTAGTGGGGATAGATGCCAGCGAATTTGGACCATTGATTCGTGCTTTCTTTTCTACTCCAAAGGGATTGAGCAACATTATCCTTGGCACACTTATTAAGAGGTAGAGTGAGACCACTTGCTCTTTTCACTTTCCAGTTGGGGAGCTCACAATTACACCCTCTAACATCGTGGCTATGACTATGCTTGGGTGTTCGGGTGGACCTTACGCTTCGATGTTTTCATGGATCGATTTTCCTTTTCTTGATCTACCACCAATAGGCTCAAGAGATTGATTGGTGTCCAGCCATCACCACTTTCTCGGCTATATATTAGCGATATGGTAGCCCGGTGGGAGAGCCTAGACGAGATCCATGATGAGGAGGTGCCTCAGTTCATCAAATACTTCATTGATGTGCTCCTCTTTACCATTTTCTTTCAATGTCTAGTAGTTAGCTGAAATACATCATTTTCCATCATTAGAAGACATTGCTTCCATCTCAAGATAGAACTGGTGCTAAGCTATCCTAGGCCAAATTTACTATGGACTTGATTGTTGTGCTCGACACCCTATTAAGGAGTTGAAGGCAGGACATTTGTGGATCCTGGTAAGTCTTCAGACTTCTTTACATTTTATTACTTCAACATATCCCTTATACAAATATGATGCATTTATAGCTATGGTTATTTGAGTATCGCATTATTCCCCCACTACAAGTGTTGGAGCATGCAACTCTAGATACCCTCTTTCTCACCTTTTGGATGCTCCCATGGAGAGACATGGTAGATAGCTCTTTGTGATATCGGGAGACCTCCAATGCCTTTGCTGTAGCTGGGTATGAACCTATTTCTTTTAAACCTTTGTTATTATTTAATGTTACGTCAATAATATGACTTGGCTTTTTATTGCAAATCCAAATCCATCTATGGGACTCTCTCCCCAATTACACTTATATTTTGAGAATCTAGCACGAGGTAAACAATTATCTTCTCCTTTACGAGTGCTCCTTTACGCAGAAGTGGTATTTAAGGGAGCGCATCAGGAGGTGGCGTACTAAGAGGGTCTCGTGGAGGATGGTTCCGCTAGATGTACCTACTAGATTATTCTAGCCCCATTTACTTCCCGCCGAGGACTTTACCTTATTTATTGAGGGTGGACGATGGAGGGCCCCCTCGGTCAATGGGCAATACCTGGAGTTCATGGTATATTTACTCCCTCTACGTCTGAGGTGGTAGGTTAAGGATGTGCCTATGCAGGTAGTGATTGAGAATGCCCCTAGTTACAGGAGTGGAAGATATGATAATGATGACATAGATGATCCTCCCAAAGATGGCGATGAGGATATAGGCCCAGAGGGAGGTCCTCCTACTATGGTAGATAGTCGAGCTTTTTTTGTATAAGCTGAGCAAGTCATGGAGCCTCAAGATCTGGAAAAGAGGCCCACATTTCTAAGAGATCTCAATGTGTGATGTCTTTTCATAGGGTAAGCATATTCACCTCTTATTTTACTCCCATATATGCATATTCTAACAAGAAACTAACTTTCAAACTTCTTGTGATAGTCTTAGGTTCCCAAGAAGAAGGCTAAATATATAGAGGAGGAGGTCCCTGAGGAGCATGGGACCCGGTGAGATAGGAGAGAGAGAGGGAGCTACACTATCACAGTTTGGCAAAGGATTAAAAGGAGAGTTCTCTAATCCATGAGTTGTAGAGGGAGTCCTTTGATAAGAGCTAAATAATGCCTTTTTGCTAGCAAGGCGATCAGTGGAGAGAGGGCTTATACACCTATCTGAGCCTACTTTGCCCTTCAGCTTCCTTCATGTCGATGGTACCCATGTGAGTGCCTTAAATTAGTGCCCTAGCCTTTAGTTTTAGAATGAGATGCCTGATTTGACATTTGGATATATGTTGAACATATACCCATTGTTAAGGTGGAGAGACTTTCTCATGGGCTCTTCTCAGTCCGGGATCTCATGATAGCCCTCGATGAGCCCTGCACTCAATTTATTTATTTTTGAAAGTAATATTATGCATGATAGTAATGATGTATGAGTATGTATGTTTACGTGTATGTGAGTTACTTATTTAACATCTATTTATGTATGTATGTATGTTTTGATTTATCGATTCCTCTTGTAAGTATTTTTACACATAAACCACGATCGAGCCTAGAGGGTCTAGTTTTAGGTGACCACGATGCGAGATCGGCAAGAAACTTCTAAGGCATCCTGAGGGGTACTGCATGAGAGGTTGTAGGATTCTCAAGTTGCTTTATCTAAGCATGAGGCCAAGATGGCGCGGATGAGGAGGCCTGATAACAAGAGAGTAGGGACCGAGGACTTACTTCAAGCATCGAAGACAGGGACCCACTTCAATCATCGTAGAGGTAATAGTGCCATCACTAGCCATAGGATCGACTTCATTAAGCCCATTGAAGAAAGAGTGCAAGGGTCGAGGACTCACTTCAAGCACCAGAGTCCTAGGACTCATCTCGAGCACCGAAGAGGTGACGGTGCTGGCACTAGCCATGGGGTTTACTTGGTTAGACCTCATGGAAGAGGTAAGAGCCTGTCTCTACTCTTGGAGGGATGCCCCCAGATTCTACTTCTTACCCTGCATACGGAGAGAAGAGCGAGAGCACCAAGGATGGTGAGGACGAGGAGGCCATAGATTGCTATGAGGGTAAGGGGGCCAATGATGGCTATGAGGATGAGAGGGTCGCTGATAACTATAGCAATAGCGATGACGGAGATGATGTGAGCTAGTACTGGCCGTAATAGATTGGATTCCCCTTTGCTTTATTTCTTTTGGTTTTGATGATGTAGTTTGTATATTTGCATCTTTTATTTTGAAATCAGTAGTATTTTCTGATTTTATATAAAAATTACTTTTTTTATAAAAGCCTTATTTTGTTGATGATGAGCCTATATTCTATGTACAAAATCACCTAGACTGACTGCTACAAGGGAAGGCTGGATGAAATTTGGGGAATCATTGACCTAGATAAGCGTGATGAGGCTACTTTGCAGTAGGGGAGTGACATACGAGGAGAGGAAAGCATTGCTTCTTTTAATACAATAAGGAGATAGAGGATAACTCATATCTATCTATGCTTTTAGATGCCTTTATTTTGATGCAAATTGGCTAGCTTTATTATGAATTGGAATGTATGCAATAAATAACTCAAACTGCTATGAATTTACTAACAAAAAAGCATTACTTGCGTTGTTCAAACATTCTAGTACATAAGCATTCAAAAATAAATGGACTCGTTATAATTCATCAAAAAAATCTTTTCATTAAACAAAATCATTAGGGTATAAAAGTTTATGATACAGGATATCCAATGATTTAACCCCTACTACCAAAAAGCCTTTCTATTTTTAGTTAGCATCTCCCTATTTTTACTATTTGTCCTAATTTTTTTAAGCACCTTTTTAGGGATTTCACTTTGACGGACTATTTTGCAAAAGAATACCCTAATTTTTGCTCAACTTTGTGGAGAAAGAAGTTGACAGGGTTGCTATATAATATTTTTTATTACAAGTGCTGCTTTTCACAATTTAATTCTACTCCTAAACATGATAGCGTTGTAACATGTGTTGATTGATCTGGTTCACAAACTCGTTGCCGTCCATGTCCTTGACTTTGACTCCTCATTTGCTAAAGAGTTTCTTGACCACAAACAGGCCTTTCCAGTTGTGCCTAAACTTCCCCCTAGAATCAACATTGGAAGCCTTTAGCTACTTAAAGACCAAGTCACCAACTTTCAAGGGCTACCTCTAATGCTTGACTTTGCTATTGTAAGCTCTCGTTATACACTGCGGCTACATTTGCAGGTGATCAAGGGCTTTCAAACAATGTTCAACAATCATATTCATCAGCTCAAATCTAGCCTATGCTTAATCTAATTCTTTCAATCTCGCTTCCATGTCTACCCTTAAGGATCTGACCTTAGTTTCCATCGGGAGAACTGCTTCCGTCCTGTAGAATAAGGAGAAGGAATTTGGTCTGTTGTAGTGTGCACACTAGTTCTGTACCCCCACAGTGTGAATGGAAGCTTATCTTCCCAATCATGGTAAGTAGTCACAATTTAGGATAAAATCTTCTTGATATACATGTTCGTTGCTTCCACTACACCGCTAGCTTGAGGTCTACATGGAGAAGAACAATGATGCGCGATGCCATATTTTTCAATCAAATCAATCAGTGCCCCTTGTAATCGAACCTAATTATGGGATACAATGTGGTGAGACATCCCGTAGTATGTAAAGATATGCTTTTCGATGAACTTGGCCATCTTCTTGGCGGTTATGTTTGTGAAAGGTTCAGCCTCTACCCACTTGGAGAAGTAGTAAAACACCAGAATGATGTATAGATGCCCATTAGTTAAAGAGGGTCGAATCTCACCAATAATATTAATTCCCCATGCTGAGAATGGCTAACGAGTTGAAAGATTGTGGAGATCTGATGGAGGTGAATGACTAATATTTCTATGTATCTATCATTCATGGAACTTCTTCACCTCAGAAATGCAATCGGCTATAAGGTACTCTATAAGAAACCTTACCCATGAATTTTCTTTGCTAAGGCCAAACCATTCATGTGAGGACCATATTCTCCACCATGGGTATAATTCATGACTAGAGAAGCCTCCTTTTCTGAAAGACAATACAAAAGCAAGTAGTCGCTGGTGCACTTAAAGATATCATCCCCCACAATTGTGAGCTGAGCAGCCAATCGACATAGGGATAACCATTCTGAGTCTGTTTCCCCTAGAGGGAAATACCCATCTTAAATCAGTCGAACTATGTCTTGACACTAACAAATCTCATCTGTATTAATAGAGCGTTCAAGATGGCACGGCAATAATTTGGCTCTTTAAATGATTGAAGAATTATGAGCCTGATTGGTTGGGTTTGGGGACCTTCCCACATAGAAGTAAATCTACCATTTGATTCTCATCTTATGGGACATGCTGAAATAGAAACTTCTTGAATTTCACGGCCAACTCAAAAACTACATTTAGATAAGGTCGAAGTTACTCCTCCTTGATTTCCCAATCGCTGATGACTTTCTAAATGACTAGGTAGGAATCACAAATGATAGTGACTTATGATGCCCCAACATTTCGAAAAGCTTGCATATTGGAGAGGCATGCCTCATATTGTGCCCCATTATTGGTTATGGAAAACTTGAGATGCTTATAGAGCGGGATGACTTCATTTTGTAGCTTTACTAGGACAACCGAGACCTACCCCTCTTATTGAAGAACAGTTTCCATTCTTCATTCACTAACTCTAGGATCGCTAGTTGCTCATAAAAAAGTCTACGTTCTCCACATAGCCAAAGTCAAGGGCTTGGTTAGCGAGGAATTCAACGACTACTCCAACTTTAATAACCTTCTTCATAACCTATTCAATATCGTATTCAGAAAGAATAAGTAGCCAACGAGAAAGCTTGCGGACTAATGTCATAGATTGGTACAAATACTTCATGGGGTCGATCTTAGCCACTACTTGGATTCTGTATAACTAGAAATAATGCTTGAGCTTCTTAGTTAGCTAGACCATTATTGTGCATGTCTTCTCAATAATTGTATATTGGCTCTCATACTCAAGAATCTTCGTACTCAGTAATCCCTAGAGCGGTAGTAGTACGTTGGCACCCCTTTGATAGTGATAATGGCAGGAGCAGCAGTAACTAGGAGAGGTTGATGATAAGTGAGGGATGCAATGAGGATAGCAGATGATGTACTCATGGTAGGAGAAAAAGAAAAAACAGCAAAAGGATAGATAGCATTAGAATGAGCAGCAGGCATACGGGTCAAGGAGGAGCCCTCACCGTACAGAGTAGCAAGAGGGATTGAGGGAGTAATTATGGGAGGGTTTCCCTTAGGAGGATCATTTGGCAAGTTTATCATCATACCCTCTAAATCAAGCACTAAATTCATCTCCCAAATTTGGCTCAAACTCATATTTACCTTTTTGTAGCATCTTTAGTCATAGCCTTAGCTAGATTTTAAAAAGTGTAGCAGATCATATCACCCTTTATCTCAATCTCCTTCCATCCTCTCTTCATTAGTGTACCAAGAGAGTAGGTGAGAGCCTCTACATCAACTTTAATTTCCCAATCAACATCACCGGGAGGAATATTATCATGTTTTTTCTCAGGAGTTGTTTCACATTCATCGACCCCACGACTGTCTTTCCTTTTTCATTATTGATGATAGGAGAAGGGGGAATAGTTTTTTCTTATTAGGGCTCCTCTTGGCCCAGCATACAATAGCTCTGAAAGTTGAAGACATAATTAAAAATTTTAAATCTTGGCCACATCTGGCCCTTATGATTCATAGGCTCCACCTAGCTAGCATAAGGTGCTTATCAACTCTCACAGATGCTCACCATGTTTCAAAATAATGGCTTCTTATACTTATATACTTTGTTACATGGGTGGACGAAGCCTAGCCCAAAGTGAGGGATAAGAATCTTAGGCTTCATAGCTTCTTGAATTACTTGGTGGTTTCTACCTAAGCCCTTGACAATGGTGGTATAACCATACTTCTTAACTAGATTTCCCATACTTGGTTGAAAATGGAGATAGCCAATGAGAACTTCTTCTTCCCTTTACAATTAGTGGCCTCAAGGAACCCCGATTCATTCTCCGTAAAAGCTGCTGCGACTAGGACTAACTCTTCATTAGCTTCAGTAGTCACTACCTTCCCATGATGAAAAAGCTTTATCTTTTCGTGAAGGGTGAAGGGTGAATGGGACAACTTCAATCAAATGAATCTAGAGCTTTCCTAAAAGCACCGAGTAGGTGACTAGAATATCAAGTATAGTGAATATAACTTGAGCCTTTACTTCCCTCATAGTGACCTTAGTTTGAATGTTCTGACCACCCCCTTTTTCGTATCATGATAATCGTGGATAATAATGGTGTATCTTGCTAGCATTGACTCATTATATTCTAGATGAGGGAGGACCTTAAGAGGGTAGAGATTGAGGGCGAATTCATCATCCACCATTATAGAGGGGATCTAAGGCTTGAAGATTTACACCTGAATGAAAAGGGCCTTGTTATGCTTGTGAAATTTAGGGAGAAGATCAAACTAGTCCAAGCTAATTACTCTTGGCTTTTCTTTGGTAGGAAACCCTTGACCTATAGCTAAACACATCTCAACGAGTGATGTGGTCGAAGTTGTGTTCATCTCAAGCAGTTTTTGTACAAGGCCTCTTCGATGGGCATTAAAGAGGGTGAGCAGCTGCCAGATACTAAACTTGGCTTGATTTTTCTTAAGTTTGTTGTCTAAAGGGTAAACCTAAAGGGATACTTCTTTAGATTGTATAGGGAGGAGAGGATCATTAGAGGTGAGCTCCGTGTCCTTTCTCATGTCTTTCGGGTTGGTAAACCTGGCCACTTCTTGTAACTCTTAATACTCTCTCTTTTCTAAAATCCTTATCTATGTGGTAGTTTGGACGGGATAGCTTAGAATAGGATATAGCATGGAGACATCCTTGAGTTCATAGCTATTAATATCAATGGGTTCTGGACTCACCGTGCCCACTTCTTTGACTGCCACAACCTTCTTCTTATTAGACTTCAAAACATAACTATCAATATCAATCAGGGTAAGATGATCTCTCCCGACCATATCAATAGATTTGCTCTTCTTTAATCATCATCCCCTAGCAATAGAATTCACCCCCAAATTGGATTGTAGGAGTATATCGATGAAAAAAATTAGGGAGAAGGTCTGTCCCTACTACATTCACCCTTTGATGCCTTTCCTTGTTACTACGCTCGAGTTTCTCAGTCATCTCGA
This sequence comes from Euphorbia schlechtendalii, assembly GCA_949673415.1. Classification (NCBI taxonomy): domain Eukaryota; kingdom Viridiplantae; phylum Streptophyta; class Magnoliopsida; order Malpighiales; family Euphorbiaceae; genus Euphorbia; species Euphorbia schlechtendalii. The sequence continues at coordinate 5,460 of CATIWQ010142412.1, read as the reverse complement.
AAATGCCCATACAGCTCTCAATGTTCTCAACCTTTAGATACCGGTGGTATTTGGGAAGCATACCATCAATTGAAAATCCAAAATCTATATTCAAAACCTAACCCATGTGGAGTAACACCTTTAGAGCCATCCATCTTTGACACTAAGAGTTAAAAGATTCGCCATGCCTTTCCTGGAAAGTGTGCAACTCATGTATATAAGTTCTTGGCTTTTTGTTATAGAAGAACTAAATGTGAAATTTCCAAGATAGGGCCTCATAATTCTGCCTCATACCCCTAGGCAAGGTCTTATATAATTCTGAAGCCATTTCATCTAATGAGTAAAGGAATTGTGTTACTAGTGTCGAATAAAAAAGGCCATGAACTTTAAGGATGGTCTCAAATTAGATAATGTGGAAGGTAGAATATCCCTTCCCTTTGTAAATTGGAATCTCCACCAAACTGAAACTTGGCTCAAGAGACTTTGGCAAAGTTTAACCAACCATAGAGATTGCTTCATCTTCTAATACTTCAAAGACATAGTTGCGGGGTAACCCGATCCCTACCATCTTTACTTATTGCACCTCTTCCTCCCTTGCCCTTTTAAGTTGATGAAATACATACTCGGGGGTCATGCCCGAATTAACCATCCCTACCTAGTTGTTGAATTAAGGTAGGGGATTATATGTTGTGCTTGGCTTCAAAGTCGGGGGATGGATCTTTTTCTTCGCAACTAACTTCTGAATATTGCATAAAAGGAGCTCGCAATTGTTAGTATGGTAGCTCTGAGCCATGTGATACGTGTAAAAATTCGTTCACTCATTCAACATTGGAGTGGAAAATGGTTTGAGGTTATCAATGAGCTTGAGCTATCAAAGCTTATAGAATAATGTTGACAAGTTTAGAACATAAGGAGAGATACCGTAGCCGACGTTTATAGTAGGCTGCATAATTGAAACCCCAACCAGCTACACAATTTGGATAGTAGTTTGCTTGTTATACTAAATAGGCTTCGTAGTTGTGGGAGCGACAAAAAATACCTCATTTGATATTCTATACTAGTTCTTTTATTGACCGGTCCAGACAGTATGTGCTAATCCATGAATACTCTCTAATTTCTCGGCTTTCACATGGACTTCATTATAACTCAAGAACTCTTCCTCCACCATTTGCATCTTATAGAATGGCATTGCGCTATCAAGCAGCTTAACTATCATCTAACAAAGGCTTAGCCGATCTTTGAGCAACACTTGCACAACTATCCACCTACGATAGAAGGATTTGAAAGTTTCACCAAGCCTTAATCATACATCCTCGAGTTTTTGGATTGTAATCTTCATTTGGCTATTAAATCTATATTGCTCGATGATTGCCTTAGATAGCCGGGACTAATCACATCCTACTTCATCGATCAAATTGTTAAACCACTCATCGGTAGGGTGGTTATGAACATTTGGGAAACAATCTTTTTACTTAGCTTCTAAGCTTGCATGGCTATTTAATAGTTCTTAATATGTGAGTAACGATTACCTACTCCCTTGTAACAAACTAGCTCGGGCATCATAAAGTTGTCAAGGACCCAATCTTCAACCCGAGGAGTAATAACTAATTGATGATAGATAGGATTGTAGTGGACTAACATGAGAGGCTAAGAATTGCTACCATAATCTCGCCAATTAGGTGGAGATTCCCTAAGGAATTGCTCCCATAACCCCTTGAGCAAATGAGGAGCTTCGATAGTGGCAGGCCTATGAGTAGGAGGCTGGACATGAGTAGTACCCTTGAAAATACTAAGAACTATGCTTGAATTTGGGGTTGTTACACACCCTTAAACTTACTCCAGAGAACTGTTAGTTTGATAAAGGAATTTAATAATGAGATAACCCTTGAATGGATAAAGACAATGGCTGAGATGTGAACCCTTGAGATAGTTATGCAATGATGGTAAGAGAGAGTGGCCTAGACCCTGTACCAAAGAAGGTAAGTGAAGAAATTGTGAAAGGACTGACATTCACTGACAGATTTGAGAACCCTTGTAGGAAAGAATTAAGCATGGCTTGCCAAGCTAACTATCTTGGAAGATGGATGGATTCATCATCAATCAACCCTGATGGCCTGAACCTTGACCTTTACAAAAGTTGCCAAACTATCCATAGCCAGCTGCTAGAGTAAACTAACTTCCATGATTCAAGGAAGAATCGGTATTTATCTATAGAGATAAAGAAAGCCCTTAGATAGCAGTGGGATGGGACCCATTAGCTGAAGGGAACTTGAATTCAGAAATTCGATCTGAATTTCTCTCTCGGCGAGAAGTGCCCTCATGGAAGCTTAAAGGGTTGCATGGAACTACGGATTAGTGAGCATCCTAGTCAATGCAACATTAGAGTCCATCCCATTACTGGGCGGAAGACCTCCCCCTTGATTGGGTTCGGTAGATTTAATTGGCTGCTCATTCTTAATCGGATTAACCATGGTGTTGAATTGCAAAAAATTGACATCTTTGCCAATGCTTGATACTGACCCCTCACTTATAGACAAGAACAAATTATCTTCTAGAATGATACTTAATTAAACAAGACTCTCTTTAAGAGGCACGCATGTTGAATTGTAAACAAGAGGAATCAGATTATGCATGTATTGATTTTTTTGAGTTTATGGCTCCTTGAAGATTCATCAAATGCTCATGAAGAGAATGTAATGACTCTTCCTAGCTTATTAGAGGTCGAGAGATCAATGTGGTCTCTCAAAATAATGAGTTTGAATGAAATTAATTGAATGAACTGATTTTCCTTGAAATAAGAAGATAAAGGGTGTTAAGTTATACCACAATGACATCCTTATGACCTAACTGAATGACAACTTTATTTTCAGTTAAGATAATGTGTTATACTCTTATGATAAACAAATGAATGAATATAGTAATGTCGATGTTTATTAGGTATGTTGATGTGGTGAAAGGAATGAGTTCAGTGCTTAACTATAATCGGGTAGAGTGTCTGATGCCTATTTGGCACTGTAATTGTTTGGATGTGACATGTTGATGTGTTCCCTGAAGCGACGTGACCTCGAGCATCTTTATGAGTACCATTGGGGTACATTATGATGTTCTTGGGTTTATTCATGATGTCATAGTACTTCAGGAGCTCTCTAAAATCGTAAACTAATAAAAGAATGAGTGTCTACGTAAATTAGTGTGTGTACAAAAGAATGAGTTTAATATGATATACATGGTGTGAGATGTTGTTTTATTTGCATATGTAATGGATGGAAAAGTAGGTGCGAATGATGTATGTGCGATATGGTAACAAGTGATCCACACACTAGGTATCCTCGATCCCCATGAGGTCACAAGTGATACTTTCATGGCTTCACGGTTAAAATAGGGCACCATAAACTAAAGGCTATTCAATCTAATGCATACGCTTTTGTTTGAAATATTTTAAAGGTGGAAAAAACTCATTTAACGATTCTAAATACTCATCAAAGTCTTTTCAACTTCTAGTTTTAAAATAAGAATTATCCCTAGTGGATTTGCTAGTATGAGCGAATGACATTTTGGGGACCCACACGGTAACCGTGAGGCTCTGTCCCCGTGACATAGGGCATGGGGGGTTTTATGAAAATAAAACAAGAGTAACAAATCTTTGTAAAGACTCGAGGCTTAAACCTCTCCCCTACTTTTTCATGGAGTCACCACCCGAATCAGATCTTCTAGGAAATTCAGTACAATCTAGATACATTAAGCCTAAATTGCACCATAGTAAAGAGATTTGGTTCCAGAGTCATTATTTGAGTTTTAATTACATGCACGTCACCATCTTTAAGATATTTTGATTTATTTCTAATCATGTTCAATATGTTAGAGTTAATCATACACATGAGTAAAGTGATAAAATAAAGTAAATACGAGGCTTCTAGCCTAAAGAGGGGTAGGGTAAATAATAATACAAACCACGGGGTAATAAACAAATGGTCCTAAATACAAATGATCTGCAAATACATTTTCTTTACAATTGCAATAACCTCAAGAAAATGAAATCCTAACATACATCTAAACTAAACTACCTCCATCAACAAAGGTTAGCATGAGATATATCAAAGCATCATGGCAAAAGTTAGTTAACCAACAAGTTGCAATCAGTAGCATAAATTAGATTAGGGTGAATCATATGCTAATGGATTTAAAAGTGGAGAGTTTAGGTTCCCTATGCGCTTGGAAAATAATTTATTTTAGACGCGATTTAACAAATTTTATTATTTTCCATTTAATCATGGTATAAATGAGGCCAGTTATCAGTGAAAAATTGATTTCCCATCGTGTGAGGCCTAAAACAATAATAAAGAGTAGGAAAATAAATAAATTAGGCAGAAAATAAAAAAATGATAAAAATAAAACATAAGATCAGGCCAAAGAGTCTCCAAAATCTTTGAATCTTACCCATTTGACTTGAATCCACAACTTTTGGAGCCAAAAACAACAAAGAAAGAGATCTTAAAGTTATTTTTATAGTCGATGTGGTTGAAAAAGGAAGAAAAGTAGGTTTTTTAGTGAGGTAAATAGGTAAACCGAGAGTAAGAATTTTTGTTTCTAACTAAAACCTGAAAGGAGAAAGAAGTTTCAAATAAAAACCATTAGAAAATGAAAGTTGAGAATTTCCCAACTTTTTCTCAAAAATATTCTCAAAGTTTCTCTCTCTAGAATTCTCTCACTCTAAAAAATGTAATTAAGTGGAAAGTGAATGATATTTTTGAGAGAATAAAAATGAAAATAAGGGTAAAAATGACATATAGTAATTGAGTGGGAAACAAGTCCATTGCGATCGGTCAAAATAGTCAGGACCGGCCTCGACTATATGGGTGGGTGATAAGTGTATAATTACACTTATTATCATATAAATTTTATACAATAAACACCATAGTTTTAGTCATTTTTACACTTCATATAAAAGATTTCACGTGGTATGTATTTGTTTTTTATGCAAATGCAGATACTAGGTAAATCTTGTGAGTAAAATGAGGTAAAGAGGAATTCTATGAAAAAAGAGAAAAAAAGGTGCAAAATGATGCGTGGAACTTGAAGATTTGGCTTAGAATCGAAGCTGTCAAAGATCGATGAAGTTCCAAGGAGATTTCTAAAGAAAACTCAATTCATGGTCATGACAATGCCTCGCAGTCGCAACCTGTTCACTTTAGAAATAGAAGTCTTCCAACAAAGATTCACGGTCATGACATGTACATCGCGATCGTGACATAGACGATTTTCTGGTATTATCTTCTTAACTACCAACCGCTAGATAAGCATGACCAACTGCCATCAACCGCCATCAACTACCAACGAACAGACACTTATCAGGAGTTAACCAATCATGAAAAGGTGCCTATCCATTGTGGATTGAATCAAAGCCTCTCAACCAATCACATTGAAGAGATGCAATCTTTCACCAATGGATGTGACTCTTCATTTGGATAGATGCAACCCTTC
>CATIWQ010142398.1:0-18136 GCA_949673415.1 Euphorbia schlechtendalii | reverse complement strand
TATATATATAGTATATTATAGTAGTATATTTCTATTTTTATAGTATTCAAATTAATGTAGTTTTATAAAATAAAAGAAAGAAGAAAATATTTTGGATTTTGACACATCGCGATCGTGAACAATATCACGCTCATGTTTAGTTTGACTTAAACCTTCTATTTCTGAGTAAGAGGAAGCCACGATCGCAACTTGTGCGATTTGCACAGCAGTTATTGCTGTAACAGCTTTCTTCCAACGGTTATTTTTAGAATATATCCGTTGGCAAGGTAATAATTATCCTATTTTCCCTATAAATAACCTCTTTTCATGTTAAGTTTTCACAAAAAATCTTATTTTTAATCTCAAAACTATCAAAATTCAATTTTTCTCTTTTCTCCAAAACTTTCTTTCTTGATTTCAATGGCTCCTAAGAAGGCTACAGCAACTTCATCAAAAGGGAAGAAGAAATTGGTGAATCGATAAACTGAAGTTAGCTATCCCTTTTCGATTTATAGTGACGAGGACGTGAGAAGATATTTAAGGATGAAGAACTTTGATTTTCATGATACACTTTTCTATGATCCTACTTTTGCTATTGATGCTGGGATTCACGCAGAAGTAGAGGGATATTTCTCGCTTTTTGGATTGGAAAAGTTTGTGTTTATGCGATTTCCTTTTATCAATGAATGGGTCCTCGAGTTCTTAGTTACTGTTGCTGATGATGGAAATAGCTTAAAAAAGAAATTTAGAAATGGAGGAGAAGAATATAAGTTTACTATGATGGATTTAATCAATTGATTTAGTTTAGGAGAGAATTATGATGAAATTGAAAAGGATGAAGATTATGAGTTAATGGATGTTTGGACTGAGTTAACGGGATTGGATCGATACGATGTTAAAAACTCATCCAACAAGAATATTCGAAGCAACGGTCTTCTCTACATTCACAAGTTCATCTCTCAAAGTCTTTTCTTTCCACATGAAACAACTAAAGTATCGATGAAAGACTTAGAAATATTGGAGTGCGCAGTTCTGCAATTTCGACCCAAGTTTCCGATGTATATTTGGAATCTTTCACTAGTCTAACTACACATAAAAAGGCTAGAGTTGGAGGCGTCATAGCCATATTTAGCAAGTCACCATTCCAAAAATGTTGGCTCACTAAACAGCATTCTAATCATAGATCCAGTGATTATACACAATCTTTTTAACCCCAAAATCACTCTTAAAGTTATCTCGAAAGCATCCCGAAATCATTCTTAAAGTTAACTCGAAAGCATATAACTTGACTAATATAAATGATGTAAGATGAAATACTTGTTATGACAAATAGAGATATCATAAACTTTGAAATAGAAAGTATAAGTAGAAAACAAAGTAAAGTTGTAAGGTATGCAAATGAAATCTAAAGTTGATGGAACCATTTCCACTCTTTAATGGGAGTCGTCAATTCTCGCAATTCTTGCGTCTACTTTGAATTCAGTCTCGACTCGTATAGAACCTTCGCTAGGATGCTATTCTTTGTGAATATTAAAAAACTGAACGTTGAAGAACAGAAACTTTTATTGATAAGTGCTTTTCAATTACACTCATACAATAATCGCTCGAATATGTGGAGAAATCTAGTGATTGAAACAAGAATCGAATCACTTAAAAAATTTTCTCACTAACACTTTGAACGTAGCAAAATCTATTTATTTCCACTCTCTTTCATACACGAACACTTCTATATATTGCCTACCATGCACGTCACTATCATCCCACACCACAAAATTGGTTAGATTTGAACCCTATATATAGAGTGCGAAGGGTTGCGTCTATCTAAACGAAGAGTCCATTGGCGAAGAGTTTCATCACATCATTATAATTGGATGCAAAGTTTCATCCTCATCTTCAATGGATATGAACCTTTTCATGATTGGATTGCTTCCAAAAGGTGTCTTTTCATTTGACAGTTGATGGCGATTGATCATTTTTATCCGGCAATTAGTAGTTGAGAAGAGTTGACCAAAAACTATCACAAGTCGCAAGCGTGATATATGTGTCATGATCGTGACTATTTATTGGTAACTTTCTGCTTGTGAAGAGTAACAAGTTGCGACCACGAATGGGTGTCACGATCTTGATATGTGCTTTTCTTCACGATTTTCCTTTACAACTTTGCCAAACTTTGACAGCTTCGATCCTAAGCCAATTCCTTGTGTTCCACACATCTTTTTGCACCTTTTTCACTCTTTTTACATAGAATTCCATCTTTGATAATTTCACTCCCAAGATTCACCTAATTTCTACACTTGCATAAAAAATAACTACATACCATGTTAAATCTTTTATGTGAAGTATAAAATGACTCTAAACTATATCAATTTATAATTGAAAATATCATGATAATAAGTGTAATTATACACTTATCAGGTAGCTACCAATAGAAGAGAAATCCCAAACTATCAACAAGAATACGGTTATCCTTTTCCCATTCGTTCACTTGAGGAGGGGAAAAGATTCCAAGTTTTGAACAAATTGGAAATCATCGGTATGATCTTTCTTGATATGGTTTTATTGGAGACTCTAGGCCTCCATGAGCAAATGGGGATGTATATCTTTGATTTGGGTTTAAGCACGTTTGTGGAGATGCGATTTCCACAAAATCGCGATTGGATTTTAGAATGTCTAGTGACATTCGGTTTTGAAGATAATAAGAAGAGGGTGATTCAATTTCGCAACCAAGGTAGACATTATACGGTCACAAGAGAGATGATGAGTACTTGGTTCGAGTTTGAAGTCAAAAATTCATCAAGCATGACAGATTCTTTTCAAGAAAATCGAGTTTGGGCATATTTAACGGGTAAGAGAGTTTTCAATCCCAAAAATTCTCCAAATAAACTTATTAAGGATGAGTGTATTCTTCTACTCCACAAATACCTTTTTACTTTGATATTTTATCGAGTTGAGAACACCAAATTCCAAAAGAGAGATTTGTTTATTCTTTCTTGTGCAATGAATAAACAAAAAGTAGAGTTCGTGGATATAATTTGGGATAAGATGAAGAAGAATTCAATGAGCACGAGGAACAAGATTGGGGTAGCCAAAATTATCACCTCCATTATAATAGGTGTGTGAAATGAACTCCCCTATGTTCAACAACAGGGTGAGTACTTTCGATATATGGATGGAAGTTACTTGAAGAATACCGGACTCCTTTAAGAGAACGATGGTGTCTATTCTTTCTACTCCTACTCTAACTGCACCAAGAAATTAATCTCGTCTCATGAAGATTCTTCTGTTGGCCCATCTGATCCAACAGCTATACGTCATCCTGGTAAGGCTCTGATGATTGAAGAAGAAGATTAAGATGAAGAAGATGAAGCTCCGGAAGATTGGAAGGTGAGTATGTAGCAAAAATTGGACAATTGCCAAGCAGAACTTAGGGTAATGAAAAAAGACATGAAGATTCTAAAGAAGAGTAATAAATTGATGCTTCGAAAATTACTATCTTTCTTAAAAAACCAAAATTATCAATTTACTCCTAGTCCCCCGGATTCTCCTTCTCAATAAAAACGGGTTTACTCTTTTCTTTACTTTTCTTTTTTAAATTTTTAGACTAATCAGTTGTTATTTTATTAGAATCTCTCACAATGAGGACATTGTGTTATTTTATGTGGGGGAGGGCATTTTTAAAAATCCAAAAAAATTGAATAAATTAAAAAAATAGAAGAATGAAAATTTTTCTTGATTTTGTGTTGTTTATACATCATCCATACCTGTGCTATACTAACATATGTTCCAAGGTTATTGTGAGTGTTAGGTATTACAAGTTTGATGTTAGTGCATATTTCGAAAAAAAATTTTATTTCGAGTTTGAGCGCACGTTGAGAGTTTGGGCGCTTTTGGTACAACATTTAGCATTTGGCAATGATGAGCGATGAGTAACATTCAAAGCAACATTCCAAGTAAGTTTTGACATATATTTTAAAGCAACATGAATTAGTATATGTTATATAGTTTTAGTTTAATGCTACAGATAAGTTTTAAGTGGAGTAATATCTAATAGTGTTCTTACTATGAGTTTTATATGCTATTCTCGAATACGTCCTATAAGTATTGAGTGTGTTTAAAGTGTTGGGAAACTATAGCCATAATACTTTGAATGTGATCAATAAAGGATGAGGGTATTAAGAGAAAAATTCAAAAGAAAGAGAGGATAACCAATGAGTTATGCAAAACGTGAGGAATGGTAAGGAGCAGAAATTGCAACCATTCAATGAGTGAAAAAAAAGAAAAAGAAAGCATAGCATGAAAAATGGGTGCAAAGTACAAATCTATACTTCAAAACAATATGCTTAAAAGAAAAAAATGAGAGAAAGTGGTATGGATCATAAAATGCAACCACTAAAAAAAGGAGAGAGTGGTATGGAGCATAAAATGCAACCACTAAGAGTGCTTTAGAATCCTAGGTTACCTAAAAATGCCTTGAGATCAATCTTTTCAAAGTGTGCTCCCTTTGTCCTTTATACTTTATACTATACTTGAGAGAAGGAAATATTCGAGCAAGCATATAAAGCTTATATGAAGACGCGATTCGGTTCGCCCTCCATTAATAGAAAAGGTATGCAACTAGACTATATAATTGCACATTACTAATTTGTGGGAAATTTCATTACTTAACTTGAATCGTATGTAACGTTGGAATGTGGTACTCACTACATTGCTTAGGAATTTGCTTGGAACAAAATTGTCAAAGATCGGTAAAGTTGCAAATAAGAATTATGAAGAAAAGCACATGTCATGATCGTGACACCCATTCACGGTCACGATTTGTCATTCTTCACAAGCAGAAAGTTACAAACCAATGTTCACGATCGTGACATATATATCGTGCTCGCGATTTGAGACGGTTTTTGGTCAACTCTTCTCAACTACCAATTGTCGGATAAAAATGATCAACCGCCATCAACTATCAGATTAAAAGACACCTTTTAGAATCAATCCAATCATTAAAAAGGTGCCTATCCATTGAAGATGTGGATGAAACTTTGCATCCAATCACAATGAAGTGGTGCAACTCTTCACCAATGGACACGACTCTTCGTTTGGATAGACACAACCCTTCACACTCTATAAATAGAGTCCCAAACCAACTATTTAGTGCATGGTGGGTAATGCATGGTAGTGTATGCATAGATAGAGAGTGAAAATTGTATAGATTTTGCTATTTCAAAGTGTTAGTGAGAAAAATGTTTAAGTGATTCGATTCTTGTTTCGATCACTAGATTTCTTCACATATTCGAGCAATTGTTGTATGTGTGTAATTTCAAAGAACTTATCAATAAAAGTTTCTATTTTTCAACATTCGTTTGTTCGATATTCTCAAAGAATAGCATCTTGGCAGAGGTTTTGTACGAGTCGAGACCGAATTCAAAGTAGATGTAGGAATTACGGGAATTGATGACTCCCATTAAAGAGTGGATACAGTTTGATCAACTTTAGCTTTCACTTACATACCTTACAACTTTACTTTATTTTCTACTTATACTTTCTATTTCAAAGTTTATGATATGTCTATGTGTCATAATCGTCTTGCGTCATTTATAATAATCAAGTTATATGCTTTCGAGCTAACTTTAAGAGTGATTTTGGTGTTAACAAGATTGTGTATAGTAACTAGATCTATGATTATAACGTTGTTTAGTGAGCCAACATTTTTGGAGTGGTAACTTGGTAAATATGGCTATGTGAGAGCGACCCGTACTAAGCATAGTATTATTGTTATCCAGGTTCTTATAAGTATCATAATTCATTTACCCTAGATTTAGAAAAGTCATTTCATGTGTTGCTCTGCGATGAATTGTTGAATATTTGGGCGTTTGGAACCAAGTTTGTTGAAGTTATCTAGTGTTTAAAACAACTTTGATTACTTTGCATTTTTTTCTCTACTATACTTGTTCTTAGGGAATATCTATATAGTTTACATCTTCTCTAATTTGTTTATGCATCTGTCTATTCATCAGTCTATCATCCAACCCTACAATTTATCTTATTTCTTTTGTTTCTATAACACTAGTTGGTCCTTAGAACCGAATTCCTTCCCTGAGGGATCGATATCTTTTAAAACTACATTGCAATAACTATATACTTGCAGTCATCATCATTTTTCTATTTGATAATCGGTACTAACAATACCTGTTCATATTTAGAACTTTTATTTCATCATTAGAAAAGTGGGGTACAAGGTTTTTGCCACCGTTACAAAGGATAAGCCTTTCGGAACGAGTATAGCCAAAATCTTGTGAGAACATCTACTCGAGTTATACTTACTCAACCTTTCTCTTTGTGAATTCTATTCTCTTATTTGAATGAAATTCTTATAGGTGTAGCTATTAGAGAAGCTCTGCTTGACTACCAACCCTCGTTTAGATATATCTTCCCTCTCACTACTATCCTAGAGGGTTCGTTAGGAAGCACCACCATACAATGAGTGAGGAGGCTTGGGTCGAGATTTTGTATCCTTATCAGGCTTTCAAGATTCACTAGCTTAGTCCTTGTTGGAGATTCCTTTTGTGGCCACCAACATGCATGACCATGCTGTACTCCTAATGAGCTTATTTAGCATCACCTCCTATTCTCCTTCTCGCTTGTGTAGGTAGTACGGGCATCAGTAGCGATTCCATAGGTTTCTATGCTCGACTCACTTCCAAGAGTTCGATCTTGACAAGCCATGTGCTATACGAGGACTATTAGCACGGGCTACCATTGTTGCTTTAGATTACAGTACCCCAGAGACTACTAGGACTAATGAGTTTTATCACGGGTGGCTAGGCAAGATCAGATTTCTTCCGAGTATCGACCAACATCTTAGGGTGTCATGAGAGTGGGAGAGAGATGAGGATGGTTTGGACCCCCTCCCTTGTACTTCGAGAAAGCATGCTAGGTGGAATGATTAGCACTCATAGATTGTTTATCTTCATTTATCATAGACTTTAACTTTCATTTCTTAAACCATGTTTTGATTTGTTTTTTGACATTATAAGACTTATTGAAACCTTTTGATTGGAAATTGTTATGTTTACTCATGATATTCTGCATGCATACATCCATACAAGCATAAATCTTGTAACAATAATGAAATTTCATTAATGATTTTAAAAAGGGTACAAATTTTCCAATGATTTGAATCCCGCCACCAGTAAGCCTAAAACAGGTTTTCTAACTCATGGTCTCTCTAATCCTCTCAAAGCCCTAATTTTTGCCTGAGTTGCCCTTTACAAGTTTTAAACTTAGTGGATTTTTATTATTTCTTTTACAAGGAAAGGTCCTAATTATTTCCCAGCTAGCCAAGTACCAGCTGATGGACTAACTTTTCATAAATTGCTCTCTTTTTTGTGTACTACTTTTCTCTGATTTATTTCTTTTAGCCCTAAACATGGTAGTGCTCGAGCTTATCTTGGTTGATTGCGTTGACGAATTCATTTCTATCCATGTCCATGATCATGACTACTCCCTTGTTTATGATCATCTTCATGATGTAAAGGCCTTCCCAATTTAGACGAAACTTCCCTCGGGCATCCACATTTAATGGCCTCATTTATTTCAAGACCAAATCTCCTACCTTCAAGGTTAATTCCTGAACTTAACCCAGTTATTGTATGCTTTGGCGATGCGTTGTTAATACATCTATAGGTGATCTAATGCCTTCAGACATTGTTCGTCTATCATGTTTAGCTGCTCAAATCTGGCCCTTACCCAATCTAATTCCTTTAATCTCTCTTCTAAGGTTACCCAAAGATATGTCACTTCAATTTCAACTGGTAGGACTACCTCCAACCCGTACACTAGTGAGAATGGGGTTTGATCAGTAGTAACCTTTGCACTGGTCCTATATCCCTAGACTACGAACTGTAGTTTATCAACCCATTCTCTATAGGTGACTACCATTTTGCTTAACCTTTTCTTGATCGATTTGTTAGCTACTTCTGCTGCCTCGTTGGCTTACTGTCTGTAAGGAGATGAACATGCTAGTTAATCAAGACATAAATTGAACATGCAACATTGTAAGGAAAAATTTCAAAACTTAAAATTAACCTAAAAGATTTCCTAAACATGCCATGACTGATATAATCTAAGTTAAAACATTCCCTTGATGTTGATAGGTTCATAAAACTTATAAAAGAAACCTAACATCTAAGTTTAAAACATTATCAGTTAATGTGTACTTCTCTTTCCATTTGGATGCGGCGTTCCCTTAGAGTAATTCTGCAAAAATTCATTAGCACGAGCCTCCAAACTAGGATAGCATCTATGATTGATCCACACGGATCTTCACTGACCAAAACCTCGTTAAGGTAGAACTCGTTAGTAGACAGCAATTGCTAGACCGCTCAAAGACCAACCCGAAAATAAAAATTGAGAAGGCTCACTTCAAATAGAAAGAGCCTTCTAAAGAATTTTTTATTGTTTAGAGAAACTCGTGAAGGAACTCGCACAACGCACAAAGAAAGAGATGTGGAACTCAGACAGCAAGTGTGGAATAATGAGAGAGGGGAGGCCTATTTATAAGAAAAGGCGGAGTGTTTGACTCCCCCTAAAACACAATGTGGGATGGGAATATTCCCATCCCACAAGCGGGTTAGCCGCGCGGGTAACTTGGATGCGCGGGCTAACCCACGACTCCATCGAAAGGCAAGCCCTAGAGGGTTTACCTTGTACCACAAGCATGGGCTGGCGGGCTTGCCCGTGCATCGCACAAGCACTGCCATGGTCAGCGCTTGCGAGCTACCCTATGCACTAGCGTAAGAGAGCTTTTCATCTTAGGGGGCAGCAACATAGGCCCCACTCAGAACATCCCGTGTTCTTGTGGGGCCCACTCGCAACGGGAAAAATTTCCTTGCTCCGCTCCGTGCAATTTTCCCTATTTTCTCTTTATTCTCATTAATTATTAATTTGGTCCAACCAATTAATAATTCTTCTAACTAATTCGATAAACAAATATTTTTGGCGTAGGCCTAGTTTATAGGTTCTTTACTTAGTCCGGTAAAGACCCAAAGTGTGTAACCTCATAGGATCCTAATGTATAAAGCCGCTAGAGGTTAACCTAAACTTGTCTTCCCATCCGAGAACCTTTAGGCTTAGTGTTCCTGATCGATATGGAACCCGATAACTCTAGATGATCAAATGGGCTTTCTAGGTAAGGCGTATGATCCCCCGATACTAAGAACGTCACGTGCTTGTGACTTGATCCGGTTTTGCAGTAGTAACCAATACAATACACTCCTTCTATCATGTTAAGTACCATCCAATTTATTGAGCTCGGATTAAGTGTTAGCTCATGTCATAGTCGTAGCTATCCTGGAATTAGACTTGTACACGAAGAGCACCACTCGACCATTATGTATCAAGATTGACTAGAAACCTATTCTATCAACCTTATACTCTAATTAGAGGTTTATGAGCGTGTCACTATATCAAGAGTAATGAATCCCATCTTTGCTACTCGGTTTACCAACATATGATCATCACTATACCCGTAATCACCCGTATCATCCTAATCACCAATGTATGAATAAGTATGACCCAAAGTATAGCAACTCCTACATAAGATAAGCAGTAATCTTAGGTCTGAGGATACTTGTACTGCTACTACAATAGGACATGACACCAACATAGGATATAGTTATTTGGAGGAATTGAGCATTTCTGGAAATAAGGACTTTTTGTTCCTTGGGATCATAAAAGGTATACCCCATAGTCTCCTTAGGATAACTTACAAACAGACACCTATCAGACTTAGCACACAGCTTATCTGAACTTGTCCTCTTTAGGACATTCCCAAACTCTCAGGTAAGAAAGAGCAGGTTTCTTACCATACGACAATTCGTATGGAGTTTGATCAACTGATTTAGAGGGCACTCTACTTAGAATATAAACAGCACTCTCAAGTGCATAACCCCAAAAGGATTTGCTGAGTTTTGCTTAGCTCATCATGAACTGAACCATATTGAGTAGGGTTCGATTCCTCCTTTTTGACACTCCATTCTGTTGGGGTGAATAAGAAGGTGTCCACTAGGATAAAATACCATTATCCCTTTAAGTATTCACCGCCTTGATCAGATCGAAGGGTCTTGATACTTTTCCCAAGTTGTTTCTATACTTCGGTTTTGAACTCTTTAAATGTATTAAAACTCTCAAACTTGTACCTCATAAGGTACAAATAACCATATTGCAAGTAATCATCGATAAAGGTTATGAAGTAGAAGAAACCCTCATGTGTCTTAACACTCATTAGACCACATACATTGGAATGTATTATTTCTAAGGTACTAGTGTCACGCTGACCCTTTCCTTTGAAAGGTTTGTTCGTCATCTTCCCCTTAAATAAGTTTTGCACGCACCATAGGATTCCCATTCCATTGGCCTAAGTCTTCACATTTGTGTAACTTAGTTAAACGAGTCTTATTTATATAGCCTATACGACAATGCCATAAGTATGAGGATTTATCATTATCCAATCTCAATTTCTTAATAATGTTCATATTTAGAATTTCAGTTTTAGTATCTAAAACATAAATGTCATCCATAAATATTCCACAAGCGTAAAGAACATAATCACGTTGAATTTGACATTTATTATTAAAAAATAAAATTTCAAATCCCTCTGTTGCTAAACACGCAACAGAAATAATATTCTTAGTGATAGTAGGAATATAATAGCAATTGTTCAAAACTAAAACTAGGCCACTAGGCAAACAAAGGCTATATGTCCCTACAGCTGTTACAGTAACCCGTGCTCCATTTCCAACTCTTAGGTCCATTGCCCTCTTTGCAAGCATCTTACTATTTTGCAATCCCTACATAGAAGTACAGTTTTGAGTACTACAACCAGTATCTAATACCCAAGTAGACTCATAGGGAACTATAGAGAAACTCTATATTATGAACATACCTAAAGTAGATGCCTCACTTGGCTTCTTCTTCACTTGTTCAGAAATCTGACCCTTGTAATCCTTCTTCCAGTGGCCGGCCTTGCCACAACGGAAGTAGACATTTGCAATTCCTTTCTTACTTTTCTTCTTCTTACCAATTTTCTTCTTAGTACTCAAACCCTTTCCAAAATGGGACCCAGCCTTGGAAGGTTTGATTTTCTCAACCAATAGTAAAGCTTTTGGATCCTTTTGAATCTTAGGCTCTACAGTAGTGTGGCATCGATCTTATTCATATAATAATTAGTCATAAATTGTGAATAAATATCTGTTAATGAGGAAAGAATTTGATCCACACATAATTTGTGATCCATAAAAAAACCTAGTCAAGTTAGCTTCTCTATATAATCCAATAGTTTAAGAGCATGTTGTCGTGCTAAAGTGCCAACCTTCATCTTCATTCCAAATAAGAGTTTTGATGTATATAATCTCCTGGACATGGTCTGCTTTGAGAAGAGCTCACGAAGATGGAGAATCATGGTATCAAGGTCTATGCTCTCATGCTGATTTTGAAGCCCAAAATTCATGGTTTCCAGCATTATGCATCCTGCTATCTCATTATCCTTTATGTTCTTCTCCCATGTCTCATGTTCATTGGCATCAATTTTAGTATCAGGCTCATTAGGGAGGGGCTCATCTAAAACATAGCTATCCTTTCAGATCTGAGGACTGTACTCACCACTCCAAACCAATCAGTAAAGTTTGAACCATTTAGTTTGTTGTCAAAAATTGAGCGAATGTTTATGTTCAGAATCATTGTTCAACATAGATATAAGATAGAAATTGTTTAGACATTAGTATATGTACACGAATTTAATAGAAGGTCTTTAATTAAATACATAATTCCTACTATTTTCTCGACATTCAAATAGCCCCTTCTATTTAAATTTGGGAAATTTGGTACAATCAATTTTCCTTAGTAGGTAGCATCCATAGCCACTCATCATGACCCTCGCTATAGTAGATCAAGACATAAAAAGACAACCATGGTTAGAACCCATCCATTTGCATCTCATGCAATTGCTTATCCATTTGAGTTCTCTTTCTAGAGATGTACGTACCCAATTGTACAACTCCTCAAATGGGTCTCCAATCTTGCATTTGCTCCAATGATGTGGACAACTAACCCATTTTGGTTAAGGCATTAAACCCATCAAATATCCTAACCAAACATATTTTAAGGGAAAGGCATGTTGTACATGTGCTTACATCCATTAATGAGGTTCGTATCACAACTTATGACGGGAAGACAATCTACCACCTTAATATTGTTGTAGGGATTTTATTAGTACCGCTGGTCTCACCCTAGTCTAGGTCTTATAGATGGATATGATTACGAAAATAATAATTCCAGGCTATTTAGAATTATTAACTCTAAGGAAACATGCTCGGGATTTGTATATCATAATCATTCCATTATGCCAAGACTCCACACATCATGCAAAACAAATAAGGTCTATGTTTAAGTTCTTACACTTATGTCTATAAGTTTTAATTTAACAACTTAAACCATGTTTGTAAAACCATATGCGGAATCCAATTCCCATACTAGAAATCAACTAAGTCATAAAAGTCCCTTGGGTATACTTGAACCTTATACCGATGGAGATTTCCAGGTAGGAGAGGCCCCCTTAAAGTGAATGAGCATCCAAGTCCAATCCTTGCCAAAGTAACAATGAGCACTTTTATTCGTTGTACCACACACAACTATGATTTAAATATTTTGTTCTTTAATTGAGTGAAGTACTAGACGACCCTCAATTAAAGAATTTACACGTGTGGTAAAACATTGCTAATTTCTATGATAATTACCTAGAATAAGTTTTAGCAAAACGTTAATCTAGTTATCACATCATAATCTATAACAGGAATTGAAACCTAAGTCATGCATAGCATACTTTAATAAATTTATAGAAAATATCATTTTAATATATTATAATTAATCATGCATAGCATAAGGCATGCTCTGATACCATTACTGGTTAATCAAGACAGTAATTGAACATATAACGTTGCAAGGTGGAATTTTAAAACATAAAATTAACCTAAAGGATCTGCTAAGCATGTCATGATTGATATAATCTAAGTTAAAACATTTCCATAGATGTTGATAGGTTCATAAAACTTATAAAAGAAACCTAGCATCTAAGTTTAAAACATTACCAGTTGATGCGTGCTTCTCTTTCCTTTTGGATGTAACATTCCCTTAGAGCAATTCTGCAAAACCTCGTTAGCATGAGCTTCCAAACTAGGATAGCCTCTATGATTAATCCACACTGATCTTCATCGACCAAAACCTCATTAAGGTATAACCCGTTAGTAGATAGCAACTGCTAGACCGCTTGAAGACTAACCCGAAAATATAAATTGAGAAGGCTCACTTTGAATAGAAAGAGCCTTCTAAAGAAATCTTCATTATTTAGAGAAACTCGTTAAGGATCTTGCACAATGCACAAAGAAAGAGATGTCTAACTCAAAGAGAAAGGCTGAGTTGAAGTGTGTAACAATGAGAGAGGGGAGGCCTATTTGTTGGGAAAGGGGGAGTGTTTTACTCCCTCTAAAACACAATGTGGGATGGGAATATTCCCATCCCACAAGCGGGTTAGTCTCGCGGGTCACTTGGACCCGTAGGCTAACCCACAGCTCCATCACAAGGTAAGCCCTAGCGGGCTTGCCTACGCGTTGCACAAGCACTGCCATGGGTAGCGCTTGTAGGCTTACCCAACATGCTAACACGCCATGAGCTTTTCAGCTCGCGGGGTAGCCGCATAGGCATCACTCCGAATATTCCGTGTTCATTTGAGGCCCACTCATAACGGGAAAAATTCCCTTGCTCCCATTATGTCCTCGCACTTTTACACTATGAAGTAGTCATGGAATTTATCTTATCAATGCGCATATATATAATATTATGCATATATGATACCAGTGAGATTGATAAGCAAGAAAGATGCCTTAGTTATTATTAATAATAATCCGAAACCATTTGTACATTATAACTAATTGAGACATATCACCCTAATTGCATCTAGAGCATACATAATGTCTAATAGAAATGATGGTTCTCGATTCTGTACTTTTTTTAACAACTCTGATGTGGTACTTTGAAAATGAACCCCATTATTAGATACAATGTGATGCGGGATATCATAGAGAGCGAAGATATGTGTTCCTATGAATTTGGTCATCTTCTTAGCGGTGATATTGGTGTAGGACTCGGCCTCTACCCATTTCGAGAAGTAATAGACCACTACCACAATAAACCTATGCCCATCAGTCAAACTAGGTCAAATTTCATCAGTAATATCGGTGACCCATGTTGAGAATGGCCAAGGAGTAGATAAGCTATTAAGCTCAGAAGGGGGTAGGTGATTGATGTCCCGTGGATCTGGCATTCGTGGTACTTTCTCACATCAGCCACGTAATCTAAGACCTTTGTTGTCCAAAAATGGCCTTAGCATTGAATTTTCTTTGCAATTACCAAGCCATTAATGTGGGGTCTACAATCTACCGCATGCGTACGTTTGATAACCACTTGTGCTTCTTTTTCAGTGAGACATCTTTGGAGTAAACCTTTGAAGGTGTTTGGATAAGTCACCTTCGACCAATCTCAATTGTACTGCTAATCATCGGAAGGAGGTTCGTTCTAAGTGTATCGCACCTTTTGGATATTTCCTTGTATATAGAAATTTCAAATGTCAAAGAACCAACTACCAATTATTTATACATCCTCGGTTTCCACCAATAGATAGTAGAAAGGTTCTTTGGCTGTCTGAAGGATAACTGGCTTTATTGGCTGGATCTGAGAACCTTCACACATTGACACTAGCGTAGCTAAAACATTTACCATTTGGTTTTCATGCCTTGGCACATGTTTGAAAACACACCTTGTAAACTTGTGGGATGTTTCCAAACAGCTTTTACTTAAGGATAAAATGATTCCTCTTTGATTTCCTAGTCTCCCATGACTTGTCTGAAAGCTAAAGGAGAGTCTCCAACCATTAAAACTTCTTTCACTCGCACTTTCTCGAGTGCCTCTGACCCAAATAGATAGGTTTCATATTTTGTGCCATTGTTCGTTACAGGGAATTCCAAGCATTTTGACAATTTTATGACCTCGTTCTATGAGGTTATCAAAACAACACTTGAACCAGCCCCATTTCTATTCATCAAGACAAAGAAGAACATTTTCCATTCTGTTTGGACTTCTTCGACAAGTGCATATTGTTCGGCTAGGAAATCTAGATGACATAGTTAGAGTCCAAGGGTTTGTTAGCTAGAAATTCTGTAACTGCTCGTCCCTTGAGTACCTTCTTAGGTACGTACTCAATGTCGAATTCTGATAACAGGAGTAACCATCACTAGAGTTTCCCGGCTAGGGTGGGTGATTAACACAAATACTTCATCGGGTCGACCTTCACGATTACCTAGATTGTGTACGATTGAAAGTAATGGCGTAACTTCATTGTTAGCAAAACCATCATTGTACAAATTTCTTGCTTAGGTAGTAAACAGCATGCTCACGCTTATCTTCATGTTCTTGGATAAACATTACTCTGACAGATGACTCCTCAATTGCCAAATACAGAATCTGTAATTTCCCGGGTACCGGTGGGCGGAGGACTGGTGGATTTATCAAGTATTTTTTAATCTTATCAAAAGAAATTAGGCATTGATCATTCCAAACCACTAGTTGGTCTTTTAGTAATAGCTTGAAGATTGGCTCATGGATTGTAGGGAGCCTGGCGATGAATCTGCAGATGTATTGCAAGGATCCTAGAAACGAACGGACTTCCTTTTTCATTTTTTGTGCGAGAATTTCTCTGATGGCTTAACTTTTTTCATGGTCTATTTGAATTCCTTTTTGGCTAACTATGTGGCCTAGAAGCTTCCCGGGTGTTACCCCGAACACACACTTCTTCGGGTTCAAACATAGATTATACTTCTCAATCCTAGTAAGAAATTTGTCCAACAAAGTCGGGTGCTCTTCTCTGGTGTGAGACTTGATAAGCATATTGTCCACGTACACTTTAACCTCTTTGTGGATCATGTCATGAAGCAAAGTAGTCACGGCTCGCTGGTATGTTACCCCGGCATTCTTCAACCCAACCGACATCACCTTGTAACGGCATACACCCCATTTTATGATGAGGTTATCTTAACTTTGTCTATTATGCCCATTAGGATCTGGTTGTAACCTAAGAATTCTTCTATAAAAGAGTACATAGCTGCCTTAGCTGCACTGTCGACCAAGACATTGATGTGGGGTAAGTGGAAGTCATCCTTTGGAGAGGCTTTATACAAATCTTTGAAATCCACGCATACCCTAACATTAACATCCTTCTTCACTACTAGGACGATGTTGGTAACAACGTCAGGTAGTCGACCACTTCTAGGAACTTGGCCTCGATCTATTTTTCCAATTATACCTTAACCTTTTCTACCCATTCTGGTCTTAGACGACGTAGCTTCTACTTGACTAGTTTAATTCTAGGTGGTGGGTTAGGATATGATGCTCCACAACTTTTTCGTGTGAGCTAATGATAGGTATGTGATGCTCCGAGAGCACGAGGAATGAGAGGTGCGGTCCACTGGGTTGTTTTGTGAAAATAAAATATCGAGTCGAGGACCCGAAGGATTAAAAGAGAAAATGAAATTGATTTAGATCGGTCGAAACCCGAAATCGCTGTCTCGTAGTGTAGAGTCGTCACTTAGATAAGCTCTTCTAGGAATTAAAGTCCTATGAGGCTTAAAGTCCGAGGGACAGCCCAGCAAGACACAGAGATTTGGGTTTAGGATAAGTTGCTTACTTCTTGTTGGATTACATTAAATTAAATCTACTAGAAAATCGTATTTCTTAGTTGTGCATATACAAACTTATATCATTTTTTAGTTCGTGATATGATTTATCGTGCATGAGGAAAGCAATAAATACATACATAGTGCGGTAAATAAATGCGAAAAAATAAATTAATAAATTGCAGAACATCGGGGGATGCAACAACCCACCTAATCAATTAATTACATATTTCTTAAAAAATAATTGCAATACTTGAAGGAAAATAAAATCCTAGGCATACATCTAACATAATCTACCTGCATCCATAAAGGTTAGCACATGGGATATAGCACAGTATGAATATTTACACATATACTCGATTTAATTTTGAGGAGGCTCGTGTGGCCTAATTAAAATATCGGCGGTTAAAAATTCTTATTTTGGAAGAAAACAATAAATATGTTGCTCATTTTTATTTAATGAAAATGATTACAGGGCAAAAATTGAGGTCTGTTATCCGAGAATAATATCAATTTCTCATCGTGTGGGTATTCTAACATGTATTTAATTAGAAAATTCCCGCAAAATAAAATAAAAGAATAGGTAAAAACATAAAAGAAAGCTACATAATAAAATAAATAAAATAACAATTATATAAATAAATGAAAATAATTAATAAAATAAAATTTAAATAATAAAAAGGAATAAAATAAATTCTTGGTCAATGACGAAAATCGAGTTCATCTCAGAATTTAGGAGAAAAGAAAAATAAATATCATAATATAAAAAAAGGGGAAAAATAGCTTTAAGAACTCAGAGGCTTATCCGTTTGTTTCGAATCCACGTTGACAAATCTGCTTGATTTTTGGGAGTGTTCCTCGTTCTTTTTTGTTTGATTTTTGTGTGAAAATAGTTTATTTTTATAGAAGTAATTAGACTTGGACTATAAATTTGCTTTAGGTCCGAAAATATCTGAGGATTTTCGAGAAAAATATGAAAGAAATTGATTTAAAAATAATTAAATCCGGAATCCAAATTTGTTTTAAACCCGAATATAATCAAAGGATTTTTAATAGAAAGATGAACAAAAAACATTGTAAAAAAAGCCATATTTCCTCAAAAAAAATATTCTTTTCAATAAAAATTCCTCCTTCTTTATCAAGAAAAGAAAATATTTTTATCAACTTCTCCATCTCCAAAAACTGAAAAATTGGGGGAATTGTGGTCTCCCCCAATTAATGTCCATTTATTTAGGCCATATTCATTTTTTATTTCCCTCCCTTGTTTTGGTACCATTTCCTTCTTTTCATTTTATTATTTCTTTTATTTTCTATTTTCTTTCTTTCACATACATACATACATACATATATATACATACATACATACATACATACATACATACATA